>JACEGR010002494.1:0-127434 GCA_014170235.1 Listronotus bonariensis | reverse complement strand
TCAGTTCAGTTGCTTATAAAAGTTATAATAATACAAAACAAGTACTCACATTCCGGTGGCAGCTCCTCCTAAATGTGCAGCATGATCAAAAAATCTCCAGCCAAGTAATACACCGGCCGTATCTAATCCTACAATAAATTTTATTGCCTAAAAAAATACAAAGTAACCAAATAATTGTCACATTATTTTAGAAAAATAAATTTTAAGCTTTCTAAGATTTCGTACTATGTGAGTTAGACAAAGGTAAGATGGTATGCTGGAGTGAGAATGATGTAAGCAAACAAAAAAAAAGGTCTTCTGATTGGTTCGGTTGCTTTTCCCATCAACACCAAAATTAAAATGGTCGATTGTAAAATGGTTTAGAAAACCTTATGAACACTTTAAGCTTTAACCAGCAGCTCTGTTTTGTTTTACATCACCTTGTAAAGCTGTGTTATTGTAATTATTACTATTATTTGACAGAGCACATAATATTACTGTCGTTATAAAAGCAGTAATTAAAAAAATAATTTATAACTTCACTTTTTTACCTTACATTATTTTTAATTTAAATTAAAGCATTAAAAATAATGAATGAAAATTATATCAAGGGTTGCAAATACCTAAAGTTTTCTTTTAATTTGCAATATGTCCTAATACTGACAAATTACAATACATAATAAGCATAAAAATAAATCTAAAGGAGTTATCACAACTTTAAAGACACTATTTAAAATAAAAACTTACACTTCCAGCAGAAAAAGTGATAAATGGTAACAGAATAATTCCTAATTTGGTGTCTGGAAACTGCATGCAAACATAGCATAACACCGCCATTATTGAACCTGACTGAAAAAATCACAATAACATAAGTAATCATTTTAAAAGAAATTACTTTACTTTTAACATTATTTAAGCTTCCGACAAACAGCTAGCACGACGTGACGTTAGCGCTGCATGGACGCTTAGGAACACGTAATACATTAAATCCTTGCTTAGCATCCAAACACGCACGTCACGTCGCTATCCCGCCTGGCGTGTTACAGACGCGTTTTGTCGTACGACACTGATGCGCTCATGTCCCGCTAACGTCTCGTGGCGCTCGCGGTTTGCCAAAAGCTTTAAAGTTTTAAAAAATATTACTGTATTACTGTGTGTGGTGTTACCAACCTAAGCACACACATACATTTGGATCAAACATAGTATGACATAACATGGTGAAGTAAGGGTAAGTGTGGGATAGATTTTTTAATTTTTTTTATGAAAGCGCCTTAAAATATTTATGTCGCAGAGTTAGGCCGCGTTCATATTGGCAAGCGGTGAGCGGCGACTGCTGAGCTGTGTGCGGTACAGCGATCTCTGCATTGTGGTCATGTCAACCTTGCGTTGTTTGCTAGTCTTAATTTAATTTCAAAGATAATAAACTCGCAAAAGATAACGAAAGAAGCATAAATGATATACTGTCCATTTCATTAATGTTTCCTTCCACCTCCCTTTTAAATTTTTCACGGATCAATTAAAAAAACTAACAGCACTTTCTTTTTTGTTTTTTTAATCTTTGTGACAGCCCACAAAGGTTACTAGAGTACTGTTGGGTTAATACAGTGACTGCCAAAAATTGGACACATGGGAAAATATTTTTTTATTTTTAAAATTATTATAATAATATATTGACCTTATCAAGTAACCAAAAAGTCAATAATGACATCCGGCTCATGGGGGATAATTAATAAAAATTAAATTAAAATATCTAAAAGTGAGGTTAGTTGGTTCAATATCTCAAAAAGTTATTTGAAAAATGGGTTTAGAATTTAATTTTGGGCCGATGTGCAAAATTTGAAATAAATAAAAAAAGGAAAAAAGACAATAGAGACATTTTGCACCTCTTAAAATAACAGACGTTTTTGTCCTCCTTATGGTTATCGTTATTAAACATAACAATTACGACAGCAGTTTTAGACAGAGATTTTGCAGCCTCTTTTAAGAAATTTATCTTGCGTCTGCGCTTTCGACACATAACCTTATTTTTGCCTGTGGTTCACCGATTTTAAAGTTAACGAAAAATCCGTATTTACTTTTATTCTTCATAAGATATAAATTGATATTTAAATATATGCAAACACTTCTGTTGATTTCGTTTTTTAAAGTAGATGCAAACAATACAGTATAAGCAAAACCCAAAAAGTAAGGTTAGGTTTGGTAGTAAAATAAAAAGCAAGTGTGCCAGATTGTAACATCTAAATTAATTACTGATTTAGAATATCCGTAAAAGTGCAAGTCCGTTTTAATTTCTTAACACTATTTGATTTTTACTACTGCTATAATTTTTTCGCTAATTAGAGTCTATGTATAAATGATATTTTAATTAATACGGCATGAAAATTTTAACCTTTTAAATAATTGATATTAAAATTTCTACAATCCGGCAACCACGCAGTTTAACAATAACGATAACGATAACGATAAGCTCTTCGGTATTCATCCGTAATTAAAGGAGTCCGGTATGGTTAATAATGATAACGGATCATGTTTGCGTTACTGCGCAGTCTCAGAATAACGTTAACCACCACGGAATTGCAAAATAAGGGGTGCAAAATGTCTCTATTTTTTCAAAAATAAAAAAAAAAAAATATATATATATATATATATATATATATATATATATATATATATATATATATTTAAATGTTTTCCTTTAAAATAAGTTTTATAACTAGTGTGTAGTTAGTAACTAAGTGACGAACTAATTGATTACTTTAGCCGTTTTGGGGTTTGGGTCTTTGTCATTCTATAGCTATGGTCATATTTAAATTTCTGAAATGAGAAACTCCCGATCAAGATCATTTTGAGAAAACATTTTGAATCTTTTAACCTCACCGCTTGTCAATATGAACGCGACCTTACCAAAAACCATTTTTTTTTCAAACAAAAGAATGTGTATTAGGAAAATTTTGTCCTCCGTTATGGAAATTATAATGTAAATGTTTAAAAAATAAATGTACAATATTTCCACGGATGGACTTAACAATAGAACAAACGGACCAAAAATTTTAATGATCAAAAAAGTCTTGTATGGAAAATGTTTTTGCTTCTTAGGCGGAGCGCACACCAACGTGGAGTGGCAAGTAGCAAGTAGCACACATCTAGTATGTTACTCCAATAGACCTTAGACCTTAGAATATCAGTTAAAGTTTGATTCCCACATAGTTGCGATCGGGAAGAGGGTTGCTTCTTCAGGCTGTTATGCGCTCAAAGTTATACTGAACGAGCTGGGTCCCTCGGTGGGTAGAACCATATACTACTCACTTATAGAGTCGCACCTTAGATACAGGATTGCCTTCTGGGGAATGTCCGCCAATTATCTTGTTAACAGTCTGTTTTTTTGCAGAAGCGAGCTATTAGATACTCGTGTAGGGCGGGACAAAGGGATTCTTGCAGACCTCTATTTATAAGCCAGAAAATACTAACTATTTACAGTTTATTTATTTTGGTCACCCTTATTTATAAAAACCGCCACAATTTTGTTTCACGTGACATGTCTTACAACACTCGCCAGACACATGACATATCCCTGCCCATACCGACTCGGACCTTAACAAAAAAATCTGTGATTTATGAAAGCATAAAAATGTACAACCATTTAGCCAATAAAATAAAAGCCTCTCCTTCACTACACCTTTTTAAGAGAAAAATTAAAAATATATTAATTGGTAACGCTTATTATAGTTTGGATGAGTTTTGCAGTGATGTTTTGTGACACTTCATTTTTGTTCCTTGTTGCTCTATATACGTATATATTTTTATAATTTGTGATATATGTTAAATTTTTTTCTTTTTTTAAATTATTGTCGATTTATAGCTCTGTATTTTTTTTTGTTACATTTCACATTTGTATTTAATTTTAAGTTGTTGGTTTCTAATGTTTGTTTTTATATTTTAACATTTTAACCATTTATTGACTTTTTATATATTTTTTATCTTTTTTATGTAGTCTTTATGCCTATTTGTTTGCATTGGATGATTTTTTTTCTTTAATGTATATTTCTACACTGCTTTGTCAATAAGAATCTTGTTTCTTGGATAATTAAGCATATTTTGACTTTGACTTGTGAGGGCCGGGATAACCCATGCACTGAAGCCGCTCGGCTTATTGTGTCTTTTTACGTCTGGGTAATGTCAGCCAGACGGGACCTATAGCTTAACGTGGGTTCCGAACCATGGTCCTATGCGCGATAACTTAAGACCTCGTCCCCACCCAGAGGGACCAATGAACCTACCAACTGAGTGGGGTCCGCATATCTACGGTTGCGCAGGATACGGAAAAGTGTGTTCCGGCGCCTTATTCCTTGCTGGCTATTAGCTTCGATACATTTAGCACTTTGTCCGTCTTGTTGAGCTAACCACTAAATTTCTGACCTTGGCCGCCGGCAGGATTCGAACCCACTTCACGTCGGTTGTGCGCTCAACGACCTGACGCCTTACACGCTAGGCCAAACACCCGACTTCTAATACTATATATCTATCTATACTACTTCAAATAAAACCAATGCAAAGAAATGAAACAGCGCACACCAAAGGAAGGCCAGGCGCGCACTGAAATAATAAACAACTACGTGACTGTGGTGTGGCGAGCTAGTGGCAAGTAAAGTCTTTATTTTTGACTTACCACCGGGCAGCCACGCCACTTGCTTGCCACTTCAGTTCGCGCCATGTCTGACGCAGCATGCAGGGTGCCATGGCACTTAGGCAAGGCGCGCACTGAATTGGTAGGCAAGTGTCGTGGCTGCCAAGTGGTGTCAGTGTCAGGTGAAATATTTAAAACCCGCGGACATAAATACGAAAGCGAGCATTAAAGTAGAGTGACGATGGAACGGCATTTGGCAAGTGTTTAGCGTCAGTTGGGTAACACTAGTTTCCAAAATAGTTTTTTTTTAATACACCTATTAAGTCTTACCGCTCCTAAAGATAATCCTGGTTGTTTTGTTAAAATTTTAAACATGTAACTGGTAAAACTAGATATTACACCAGAACTTAAATAAAGGGCTAAAAACTGTTCTTTTCCTAGACTTTGAACTGCACCTAAAACATAAAAAAGTATTGTATTAATAAACTTGGAAACAACAAAGCAATTAAAAATACCCTATTCAAAACCTTTTTTTTAACTAATCATGACAACATCTTACTTTTAAAGTCATAATTGCTGAAGTAGTATAACCTAATGTTTTCTTTTGTTTTAGTCTAACATTTAAATTTTTGATAGTAGAACATTTACAATATACAGGGTCTTCCAAAATAAGCATTTGACATTAGTAACTTTGGTATTAGTCAAGATACAAAATTGTTTAAAATTAGCAAAGTAGAAGCATTTTTAAAGCTCATTAAAATTACAGATTAAAAAAAAAATGACAATTGTGTTTTCGAATTAGATTTAAAAATATATATTTTTTTAATCTACTTGAAATTTGGCATGAATTTTCTTTAAATATCGCATGAACCAAAAAAAACTAAAAATTTCAACCTTTAATATTTTTTAAAATTCGAGAAGGCTTAAAAATTAGTAAAAAAATCGACCTCTATTTTTGAGAAGCTGCCATTTTATGGCGGCTTATTAAAGGGTTATAAGGTACTCGTCAGGAGCTTTAAAATGATATGCCACAAGACCCCTTCCCCCTTTCCATTAAATTATTTTTCCTAAGATGGCGCCCATCCACCATCTTAGGAAAAAATCAACTATCATTTTTACGTCAAAAAGTAGTTTATATCCTTCCCCCTTTCCATTAAATTATTTTTCCTAAGGTGGCGCCCATCCGCCATATTAGGAAAAAAGCAACTATCATTTTTACGTCAATAAGTAGTTTATATCCTTCCTTTAGTCATACCCAAATTTTTTAAAGAAAAAATTAAGGGTACAAAAGTTAACAGGGGGGACTATTTGCGTCCACACTGTAGATACATATATAAAGAAATGATTAAAAGAATGGATAGTAAAAAAATAAATTGCATTTTTTTATTCATTGACAAAAATGCTTAAAATTCGAGTCTCTAGACTAGAATACCCCCTTAAAGCTCATTGAAATAACTTTTTAATGGTGGTGCAATCTACAGGATTTTTTATTTAATAATAGTACCTTTTTAAAAATACCTTACTAAAAATACTTGAATAATATACTCTGAACTTACCAGTACTAAAGCTATGAAGAACATACATATTAGCTAATAAATGGAAACCCGAATAATGACTAAATGTTGACAAAATCATCGGTAGACATTGATTGGGACTAGCCGGATTTGATGCAAAAACTTAATCATAAATGGATGAAATCTTGGTACTCTCCAAGCTGCAAATACTAATACATTTAGTGCGCATATCGGTACAAATACTTTCTCCCCTGGCGTTAGTGAGTTCCACCATTTTTTGCATTCTCTTGTCAATCCATGCTAAAAATAAAATAAAACCTATACAAAATTAAAAAGGAATTTCGAAAGAATGTTCATCAAAAACCAGAAAGTAATCTTAGGAAATAAAAGGTCGACAATAATGTGCATTATGAAAAAGGTTAATTTTGTGACATTTAGGCATGTTTCTTAAACAGCCTGTATTATTTATTTAAATATTTTATATTTTTAGCTTATCTTTATTTTAATCATTATAATGGTAGGGGAGCCCAAGAGGGGATTTCGGGATTAACTACAGCGCGGCAGATTAATATACCGTAGGATAGCTTGTACCTGGGTAAGTACCTCCACCAAATATGAGCTTCGTATGCAGGGCCGATCATAAAAACAAAAATATATCTATCAGAAATTGTCAAGCACGTTAGATTAAGATAGGGTGAGTTAATTACATGCTAAACAGTGTATATTCCACTAATCTGATAATTTGGGAGTGACGTAAATGAAACAGAGGGCTACAAAAAAACGTCAGATTAACATTTTCGAGCGTAATTTTTTTTAATTTTGAAGAAAATAGTTCCGGGATAATATAAAATATATAATACGACCTGACTCGAACGATTCCCATAAGCCAAAATAATAATAGTATTTTTTTGACACATTTAAAAGTCTATAGCCACTTCCCCCACCGATGAAAAGGTATACATTATATAATTTTTTTTTGTTTTTATCGTCTAAGCTTTGCAACCCAATAGGTCTCTATGACGCTCGAGTAAATCCCCATTTAGCATCGTGGGCTCCCCTACTATAACTAATAAATAATACAGTTTTTCTGAGTAATAAAAAGTTTCCAGATGGCCATATTTCCGAAACTATTAAAAATTGTATGTAACACATGAGGACTTTTTTAATGGACTTGTTTATAGCTTTTTTACTTATTTTTGTTTTTATTTTAATATTGGTCTAAAGTGCATTGTAGTTTAGTATAATTATTTTCTGTATGGACTTGTAACTTATTGTAATTTATTATTAAACATATTTTATTTATATAGGATTACCAATACTTTATATTAGCTTTGTCAACAAGATTTCATCTTAGACAATAAAGCATGTTTTGAATTTGAATTTGAATCTGGTAGATCTTTCGAATAGTGATATAATATACAGGGTGTTAAAACATTTAAAAAAGTATATTTTTACAATAAATCGAAAACCCGATGTCAGTTGTTTTTGAAAAATGCTACTACTTTGCTAATTTAACGGACTTCGTATCTTCAATAATAAAGAAGTTAGCAACAGTGCAGACTTAAAAATGATCACTCTGTATAAGGCGCGACCAAAAAAATATGAATTTGTTGGGGCGCTCTGCAATTAGTGTTAGATAGTTCTGTGTAAAAATTGTGCATTACTTACAAGAAGCACATATTTATGCTGTTGCACTAACACAGATAATATTATTGTTTCTACTTGCTGAATGCAGAACTAAAACTGTAACAGGTAGATTTCGGAAAAAAAAAATCTTCAGATGACCAAAAGGATAGAAAGGAAGAAAAAATACTGCTAAAAGGCAAACTTGACAAGAAAATAAAAGAATTAAATGTAAAAAATGAGTTGTTTAAAAAAAAAAAAATTGAATTGAAAGAAAAAATCACAAATCTGACTAAAAAGCTAAACAGAAATAAATGCAGATAATAATGCAAAGGATAAACACATACAGTGCTTAAAGAGATATACAAAGATTTTTAAGATCACGTTTTTTTGTGATGAACTGTTCTGAAAACTGATGAACAGAAAGAACACTGTGCTAAAATGAATAAGGGCATTTTGGGTTATTCGAAGAAAATTAAAAACAAAAAACAATTCTGAACATTTTGGCTAATTAAAAACCGACATTCAGAGCTTGTGGTAGAAGTAATTAATAAACAATTAAGAAAAAAATATGCTATGTGACTGACATGGGGCAACGCCGCCGAAAGGTTATGCTGCGCCCGAAAAAGTTTATCGAATACGGTATATGGGGCCTAAAAAAATTGATGCCAGTCCAATACGTTTTTCGGTTAGAAGATCAAATAAGTGATAATAAATATCCCCAATAATTAGAAAACAGGTTTTTTTTCGAATGTTTTTAAGTGAACAATTAGACGACAATAATTCAATGTATCAATATTTAAGTTTTTTTCCATGTTTATTCTTAAATTTATGTGCTACTTGACCTTGTTTTACAAATTTGTTATAATTTTTTTAGTGACTTTTTGCCTTTTCAATGAAATATATTTTTGGTAATATGATAAGGGTGGTTTAGAGATTTTGATAGTAAATAAACAACAATTTAAAACCTATAACTTGTTTAAAGATGCTTGTGCAGTAGATTTTTGCGTATGATTTCTATTGTTTTTACACAGTGTTGCCAAATATAAATACCATGGTAGTCAAATTACCTTAAGTACTCATTTGACTCTTGTGGTATCGGTAAAACTACGTTAAAGAAAAAAATTAATACCATTCAAGTTATTACAGAGTAGAATGTATCACTACCATAACATAATGTCATATGTGCAAAATTATAGGTTTAAACTTGTGGTAAATGTATAGCTTCACATTTACCATATTACTTAATTGAAATATTGATAGTATTATAATGAATTTGCTTTACTTTTTTTTATTTCCTAAGGTGTGTTTTTAATAAAATTAAATTTATCGGAAAACTTTAAAAACATTGGCGCACATATGACTTTATACACAAAATAGTTTTTATACATACATAATTAATTTGAGTTAAGTTTTAGCGTTCTCCATTGAATATCACTTACAACTTTACGTCATAATGAAAAAAGTATATTTTTACATACAATGGTGCTAAAATATTATAACACCAAAATATTCACATAAGACCTTATGTCATTATTGTAGCGATTTGATATATTTCTGAATTAACAGAATTAAGGGGGAGATACATGTAAATGCTTAAATTTTCATTGATTTTCATTTTTTTTTTTAAATAAAGACTAATTATATATTTTTCAAAAACCGGTTTGTAGTTCACTTAAAAATTAAAATAATATAAGATATATTTTTTTATTTTAATTACTGTCGGCTGTACGCTAAATTCTTCTAGGAAGGTCGGAGAGAGAGTTCTTAATCGGTGGGCACTCTAACATCGGTTCTAGTGATTTGAAAATCAAAAAATATTTTTTGTGTTTATTAATGTCACAATTTATCGGTAAACCTAAAAAGTAAAAAAAAATCACGGAATACAATGCTTGAAAAAATTAAATGACTTTTTGGCTCATTTCTTCCATCGCTTAAGATTAAAAAAATATTTTTTCAAAAAATTTCAAGTGATCACGTAGAAAGTACTGTTGTTAAAAAGATGTGTGCAAAATTTTAGGAAGATCGGTCAAATAACGCGGACACGATAAGTCAAAACTTTTTGAGTTATCATGCCCGCCAATTTGAAAAATGTAGTTTTGAGAAAAACGCGTTTAAAGTTTGAAGAGGCACATAAAAAATTATTGATTATAGTAACTTACCAACTCAGTAATATAAGAAATACTGAAAAAGATGTTCTAAAATTTTAGTGATGTGTTCTTAAAGGACTATACTAACATATTATGGATAAATAAAAACATTTTACAGGTATCTCCCCCTACTATCAGGTACAAGTGTAGAAAAAAAACAACAACATAAGGACAAATCTCCTCAGCAGATACTATTTTTTTGTGACAATTATGATAGAAATTTGGACATCGCCTAGAGAAAGATGTTGTCGCCTAAAAAATATGTCATACAAACTATAATTAAACTGAGTGGGACATACAGTGATGTATTAAATAATGTAGTGTCTGACTAAGGACTTCACTAATCTTGATTTTTCATAGTTATTGCAGACACAAACGAGTTTTTACAAAACAAAAAATGTCCAAGTATAAATTTTATAAATTCTCAAAATAAAACTTTGTTCTCATTCTAATTTAATCTTCTTATCTCTTCCAATTTCCAATTATTTCAGACATAAAGGTGTTAATAGGTATGTATTTTAATTTAATTACAAATTTAATAATTTTATTGATATTTTCAGAAAGTATTCTAATGCAAAGATTTCCTATTTGGAAATTGGGAACAGTGGATGTTATAAGTTTGAAATTTCCGGTATAATTAAAGATATTAATTTTTTTATTAAATTTTAAGAACCCAATTATTTTTATAAACATTAATTCTAATAAAGTATCTACAGAATGCTTGGAGGTTCAGGTTGAGGGGAGGCAGGTACTGAAATAGTTACTACCGAGAATACTTTAATGGTTAATACAAACTTGAAGCATGATAAGCAGAATATGGTTTTCCAGTGCCCGCCAAGCCTTGCCTGCATGTAGATATGCATAAGAATGGGGTAATAAAATGTTCAACTCATGTGGGTACAAATTCATTCTATATAAGTGAGATAGGAATCCCCAATATTGTGTGTTTGACAAAACACCACCTTAAACCTCAGGAGGTAATTGTTATGGATGAGTATAATGTGATATCAGGGTTTTCAAGAAGTAAACATAAGCGGGTTTGGTCTGCCATCTTAACTAATAATAATATGGATTGCATAAGTAAAGACAAGTTTTAACCACCTATTTAGTGAGAAAATTTTTTGAATTAACTGTAGCTTTTAGTCAATAGTTTAACATGTTTATAGTAAATATTTATAAAGCTTCTTCAGGTAATTTTGGCATTTTATGCAAAAAAATTGTTTTATTTTCTTGATTCTCTTCTCAAAACTTGTATACTGATACTGATCAGGGTTTTCAATCAGAAGCGGGTTGATACCAAGCATTTTAATAAACTGTTAAGGAATGCTCTAATGGAAAGTGCAAACTATTCTTTAAACAAATTTATTGAGAACACTATTTCCACTTTAAATGTCTGGATGAGAACAGAAACTAAATTTTAATAAGGTGTGTGTTGTGATTGTGTTATTGTTGTGTCTGGAATTTAGTATAGCTTTGTATGTGTTTTATATAAGTTTCAATTTTTAAAATTTATGACTCTATTAATTCTATTTGTTATTTAAAATTTATAGAAATAATATGAGAAACTCCAAATCAGAACGCAGTTTTTGATAAAACACAATTTTTAAAATAGCTCACAATTTTTACTGCGATTTTTCTAATTATGAATTTTAAAAAGTTTTTTAATCGAAATATGTTTAATTTATTTAGTTATTTATAATATGATATATTTTTAGACTTTTTAAACATAACTAATAAAATGTAAAGTAAAAATTGTGAGATACTCTTAAAATTGTGTTTTGATTTGGAGCCCCTCATATGGAAATATAGTTGGTTGTTTTTATTTCTGTTATAACTTTAAATTTTTTTTATTTATTCATTTGATTTTAAATTTTGTAACAATTTTAATTTTGATTTTATTCTTTCTGTCTACTACCACTTTGTGTAACTTGTTTTTTTTTTCGTACATATAGTTTGATATTTTAATATACTATTTATCTTGCTGGGAAAGTTAGGATTAGTGTAACTAATAATTAAAAAAATGTCTGAAGGAATAGTTTTAAGGAAATATTGTATGTCTGTTGGCTTATTAATAAAATTTAAATAATTAAAAAAAAGGTTTGTAATACCAGACAATAGTATTTGGAGTTGGTAAGACAGTATCTTAATGAATTAAGTTTTTTTTTATATATTTTAATATAAGCATAACTGTTATTTTATAGTAATTTAATATACACAAATAATTTATTAATTATTAAAAATTAAAAATTTTTTTTGTACTTTGTGAATATTTGAGAAATTATTTTTATAATTTATTATTAATAATAAAAGAACTAAACCTAAACTTACTGATTTTTCATATCCATAATCGGTTTGCCTTTTAAAAAACTTAATTGGTTTTTTGATCATACTAACAGCATGTGATCTCATATTTTCATACTCCAAAATTGCACATCCTACAAATGTAGCTCCCGAAAACTAGAACATAAAGGCTAAATTTAATGTTGATCGACTTTAAAATATACCCGGTGTTACAAAATGTTTTTAAGAAAAGGACAGATTCTACTATTAAAAATATAAAAACTAGACAAAAAACATGTGAAAAGTTTATTTTTGAAAATTATTTTATATTATATACAATTTAAAATTAAACACTAAATTATATACAATTAACATTTAAACTAACAAATTTTTCCAAATTTAGCGTTTTTAAAATTTTTCATGTTTTTGTGGAGTCAAAAATATAAAATTAAGTAAGTAAGTACATTTCATTTTATTTTCCACAAACTAAGCAAAATACAAAAAAAACATTAAGAGCTTAAACATTGAGTTATGAACTAGTAGTTTTAAAGTAGTTATGAAATGATAGTGTGCTGTGTATAGCATTTGATTTAATGCATAATTCATATGTAATGCATTTTGCCAAGTTCCAGAGAGAGATGGGTTTGTGCTATGCTGACCAATTAAACATTATTATTGACAGTATTTTTATTTTCATATCTTAGTCCAATCTTTATAAACCTTAAGAATAAATGCCTAAATCTTTTTTTCCACTAGAAGTGGACACATAATGATATCCAACTTTTTGGGCTTAAACTGTTTAACTTTTTGGTTAGAACCAAAGTTTTAGTTGGTCTCTGGAAATAATTAGTAACACACACCCACTCTAAGCAAACCTTATATTATTAGTTCTTAATATTAAATATTAGGAAATATCGAGGGAAATATTTTTTAAAATGCTGACAATCTAATAATGTATGACTGACTATGCATTTCTCAGTGCCTTACACCTATTACTAGACTTTTTAATTTTATATACTCCTTTGCTTACAGTGACAGAAATATAGGCATGGGGCTGCCTGGAGGTTAGAGAAGGATTTTTTCAATGAAATACCCTTACTTTACTGCAATACTTACCCCTACAGTAAACAGAAAAGGTTTCCATAATTTGCCAATGTTTAAATCACCAGACTCTACGTGAATATTACTAAAGGGTGTTTCTAAACTTCCGGGATTAATTTTGGCCTCTTCTACTGGTTTAACACTGTTTTTAGCTCTTCTAAAATTTCTTATGCTCTTTACATATTGATGTCCAGAATTTTTATTTAAAAGAGTAGATTTTGCTGAACTAAAATATAGATAAAAAACTATGATCAACAAAACTATTAACAAGTATTATAAAACATTCAATCAATAACCAAAGTCCTCTGAATGCAAGCCTCAATCAGTTTGGTTTTTACCATTTTTAGTATGATTAAAATTAAAACCATAAGTATATATTCTGATTTGCTTTAGCATGGACTAGCAGCTGTACCCACACATCAAATCTTTTTTAGACATCACTAAATGTTTCTTACCATAAAAAAATCTCCCCATATGATTAAAAGCCATTTTGATAAACAGTTATAGAAGGCAATTTATTAAACGAAAACTATTTGACCTCATGAACCGGGTAGTATTTTTTTTAAAAAAATAATAGTATAATTTTACCAAGTATTTTAATTTTTTGATGTTTACTTTTTGGTGGAATTTGTCACACTACAGAACAAAAAAAAGGTTAAGTTTAGCGTGTTCCATTCGCGGAACGGTAAGACAGAAGAAAAATGTTCAGTAACTAGAATGCAGTGTCGGTTAAGTGCAGTATTATGAAGCTTTAGGAGTATTCGTTGGCTTTAAGTTTATAAGCTTGCGAAATGCGATTTGCAAATTGTGTTCTGATTGGTCAATTTCTAACGACTGCAGCCCACTGTAGAATGTTTCGTTGGAGATTAACCAATCAGGACCCTTATTCTTGAATCTCTGGGAGGAGAACTTTGCGGGAAGTGAGTAAAGTTCACGAAAATATTGTCAAAACAGTATTCTTAAAAAAAAGAAGAAGTTCACTGTGAGCAAGCAACTCCCGGGAATTAAAAGTTCCCCACCTCTTGAGGTGGAGAAAATTCGTTCCCGCCGTTCTATAACCTTTCCCATAAAAGTTCCCGGGAGTGTTCCCCTCCCGGAGATTCAAGAATAAGCGTCCAGAACACGTTTTGCAATTCGCAAGCTTATGAACTAAGCGTGACACGGGCTTACATCAGTTCTCTTTTTCCAGCCCATTCCAGCAGAAGGATCATAAAGTCACGATACGATAGGACTGGCTGTCGTTGTGGTATACCGGTTTTCAATGAAACGACAACCACTTCTATCGTATCGGGACTTCGTGATCCCTCTGCAGAAATAATTCCATCGTTTATAAGTAATAGACTACAGAGGGCCAAGATTCTGTAAGAAACATAAGAAAAATGAAAATAGGGATAAAGAAAAGAAAGAGATTCTTTTCAAAGGTCGTATTCTGTAACAAATTATTTTCTGTTACTGATAGAAAAGAAAAAAAAATAAAGAGTAAGGCCGCATTTATAAATCAAAATTTAATTTTAGTATTAGAATTAGCATTAGTCCCAATAAGATTCAAGAACATACATTGTAACTGAAGTGTTTATTAAACTTCTCCAAAATTCAAAACTTGATACTAAAATGGGGAAAAATATTAATTGCTTATGTGTCTTAAAAAGGTGAAAACCAGTAACTAATTTTTATTTAAGTTTCATTTCTTATATATTTTTTAATGTATTAGCTAAACAATGCCACAAAAATGGCTAAATTTATTTTAGGTTAATACTAAAGCCAAGTTTATAATTCAGAATTTAATTTTAGTATTAGCAGTATTATAGCATTAGTCACAAGATTCCAGAATATATACATTTAAATTGAATTGTTTTATGAATCAAATTTAATGTTCTGGTCTTAAGAAACGACCCTCAAATTTCCTAAAATCCAAAACTTAAGACTAAAATGGGATAAAATATTATTTACCTATGTGCCATAAAAAGGTTAAAACCAGTAAGTAACTCCTTTTTATTCAAGTTATTACTTATTATTTTATTTTATTTAGCTAATTGCTTGCTTGGGTTGGGATGGCTTTGCTGCTAGGCAATCGCCAGTATTTAGCTAATTATTGCAACAAAAATGGCTAAAATTAGGTTAGGTTTTACTAATACTAATACTAAAATTAAATTCTGATTTATAAACTCGGTCTAATACTAATACTAAAATAAATTTTTGATTAATAAACTTGGCCTTACTGTGCATTTACAACCAAAGGATGTTATGACTTCAACTGCTGACGTCATTATTTGCAAAGCGGTTATCACTTTTGGTCCCGTCCTTACTTACGGCTAGTTTTACAAACGCTAGTCGAATCAAATACATCAATAATTTTAGGCGTTCAACCAACTATACCTGCGGTAATAGTTGGTGACAACTTTGACGTATAATACATTGTTTAAACGTCAACACAACCGATTGGTAAATACCGTTTTAGAATTGGTTCTTCGCCTAAAATTGCTAATAATAAAATTATAACTTTAGTTTGGCATTTTCTTTCTGGTTTGGTTTATGTTTAAATTTATTCTTTTATAGTAAAGAAATGGATGACGAGCGGTCTGAAAATGCTGAAATGGTTGAAATAACGATTAATATTAAGAGTGAGGATTACATTATTGTGGTGAATTTTAATACGGCCAATTGTATCTTGATTGATTTAATTAAAACTTGAATCGCTATTTTCGCTGTTATTTACAGCGTTTTTTCGTGTGCGCCCGTTTGTTACACGGGAACAAAAGTTAATAACCGTTATATTTTTGTGATACAAGCGGCAATAAGGAAGGGTATTCTAACGTCAACTGCTGACGTCATTATTTGCAAAGCGGTTATCACTTTTGTTCCCGTCTTAACGAGCAGTTTAACAAACGGTAATCGATTGACATAATTTTATAACCTCAGTTTGGCATTTTTTTAGGTTTGATTTATTTCTAAATTTATTTTTATAGTGTGAAGAAATGGATGAAGAACGGGCTAAAAATGCTGAAATGGTTGAAACATCGAATAACGTTAACAATGGTGGATTCTAATTGTATCTTTATTAATTTTATAACTAATATTTAGGTTGTAAATATTCAATTAAAGCTAAATTATTGTTTTTTGTACTTTTTACCTTGTAACAAACACTAAACAAATTATTAAAAACCTTAAAAACAAAACAATAAAAACAAGTGATTTTGACACTTTTGTTTATCCCGACTATCCCGACTTTAGCTTTCACCTGGGGCGCATTCAGATTCGACCATCTTGGGGTAAACTTTACCCATTTTGTGACCTTAGCAAACGAATTTGTTCCTTATGTTTAGTTTTTATAAGGTCTTGCATATTGCACATGTCTTTACCGGGCTTTTACCTGGCGTCGATTCTGAATGCGGCCCTAGGTCAGCAGGATCCAACCCAAGATCGTTGGACTAGGTAAGGTCGCCTCAGTTCGTCACATATGTACCGCACTGGCTTACGTTCATAAATCATTAGAGACATTTGGACCTCTTAAAATAACAACGTTTTTTGGCCTCGTTATGGTTATCGTTATTAAACATAACGATTACGACAGCAGTTTTAGACAGAGATTTTGCAACCTCTTTTAAGAAATTTATCTTGCGTCTGCGCTTTCGACACATAACCTTATTTTTGCCTGTGGTTCACCGATTTTAAAGTTTACGAAAAATCAGTACTTACTTTATTCTCCATAAGTTATATATTGATATTTTAATATATATGCAAACAGTTCTCTTGATTTTGTTTTTTAGAGTAGATGTAAAATGTAAACAATACAGTATTTACAAAAAGCAAAACACAAAAATAAGGTTAGGTTTGGTAGTAAAATAAAAAGCAAGTGTGCCAGATTGTAACATGTAAATTAATTACTAATTTAAAACATCCTTATAAATGCAAGTCTGTTTTAATTTCTTACCACTATTTTATTTTTCTTACTGCTATGGATTTTTCGCTAATTATTCGCTATGTATCAATGATATTTTAATTAATACGGTATTAAAATTTCAACCTTCTTAAATAATTAATATTAAAAATTCTACAATTCGGCAACCACGCAGTTTACCAATAACGATAACGATAACGATAAGCTCTTCGGTATTCATCCGTAATTAAAGGAGTCCGGTATGGTTATTAACGATAACGGATCATGTTTGCGTTACTGCGCAGTCTCAGAATAACGTTAACCACAACGGAATTGCAAAATGTCTCTATTACAAAGTACACATTTCTTACATTTCTGTTGAGGTCATTCCTAAATGTATTATTTATTACACTGCTTTCTGTCTTACAGCGTTCAAAAATAGTCTGGGAATGTAACTATGTATTACATTCTTTACCGTGCTCACAAGCACGGTAACAATTTACCGATTTTGCGCATTTTATATTTGTCTCTTAGAAGAATAGGAAACAAACGAAATTTTTATAAATTTTAGATTTAAAAGTTTTTAAAAGTAACAGAAAATATTTTGCTGATGCTACTATGGCTGTCAAAACAACTTTCTTCATTTCTAGGCTCTTTTTATGTAGCTACTAATTTTTCTCCAAATCACAAAATACAGGTTTTTTTAAAAATGTATTGCATTAATAAGTATTGATTTGTTTATAAGTTTATTTATAGTATAGTAAAATTGTAATTTATATTAGTTTATAAAAAAATTAATAAACATCTTTAATTATTTTCAGTTACATACCAGGTTATAAGGGACATTTACATTTCATTTCATAAGTAGCGTTCAAAAATTGCTTTTACAATGTAATACATTTCAAATGTCATTTTGATTTCATTACAGAGTACAAGGATTACTTTACATTTTATTTATGAACGCACCCCTGCTGGTTCCTTGGCGCCAACAAGGATGTCTAGACGGATAATACTACGAGGGCGAAAGAGCGCGATATACAATATTTAAAAATCAGCTAGAATAATCATTGTTAAATAATTTATTAATAGGAAATAAAGAAATTACGGTAATAACTGGAATTACCAGTATTTAACAGTATTTCTTTAATATTGACAAAAAACAAACTACACTGTTAAAAACTTCATTAAATAATGAGCAAAATACATATGTGACGTATGGTCCGATATGTTGCAAGGCTTACGAGGCAACCTTATATAGTGTTTTCCTTTTACCTTGTAGAACCGTTCTCTAAACTGTCAATAGTGTCAAGAACGGTTCTACAACATGAAAAAATGTCAAAAAATTGTAAAAGGAACACTTATGGTGTCGTTCTGGGCGGTTCGGGAGCATAAAAGGAATACAGCAATACCTAGTCAAACGATCTTGGATCCAACCCGAGTTAAGGATCTGATTAATTTATGAACACGGGTAGAGATCACACCCCTCTAAAAGTTCTTTTAGAGGTATGTGGTAGAGATTGGCAAATCCTTTTTGAACGGGTTTTTATGAATCGGGCTAATACAAGATCAAAATTTGAAAACGCCTATAAAAGAACAATTTTATTTTTGTTGGTAAAACTGTTTAAAGGCACTGACTTAAATGACAGCTTTTGTTGACATTTGGTTATGGCGCCTTTGTGCTAGTAGTTAACGGCGTCTTCATGCTCTTGTAAAATTATAAGTTTAAGTGTTTTTTAGTTTGTAATGCACCATGGCTAATATAAACCTAGATAAAGAAGCGTTTCATAGACGCCTAAAAAAACTATACGCTGCATGGAAAGAATCGGACAGTGAAAATGGATTTTCAAAAATGGATGCTTTGGTAGCGGCAGTCGGCAAGGACGATGAAATTGTTTATAGTAAATCCGGTGCACTGCACACATGGCTTTTGGGATATGAACTTACCGATACTATTATGGTCCTTACAGAAAGCCATATTCATTTCTTGGCAAGCAAAAAAAAATTGAATTTCTTCGACAGGGTGAGAGTAAAGATGAAAATAACATTCAGCTAAATTTAATAGTTAGAGATAAAGATAAAGATGATGATAACTTTAAGCTTCTTGTAAAAGCTATTAAAGAAAGCAAAAACGGTAAAGTAGTTGGACATTTTCCAAAAGACAATTATCCTGGGACTTTTATGGATGGTTGGCGAGCAGCTTTAAAAAAGAAAATTTTGAAATGGTAGATGCCAGTGCCCCAATTGCATATCTTATGGCACCCAAAGAAGAATCAGAGATTTTAACAATTAAAAAGGCATGTCTTGTTACTGTGGATGTATTCACTAAATACTTAAAGGATCAAGTTATGGAAATAATTGATTCAGATAAAAAGTAAAACACAGTAAACTAGCCGAAGGGGTTGAATCTGCGATACAAGATAAAAAGTATGTTTCAGGAGTAGACATAAACCAGGTAGATATGTGTTATCCAGCTATTATCCAGTCTGGTGGAAACTACAGTCTTAAATTTAGTGCAGTTAGTGATAAAAACAATCTTCATTTTGGTGCTATTATTTGTTCATTGGGAGCAAGGTATAAATTATATTGCTCGAACATAGTAAGAACATTGCTTGTTAACCCAACTGAAGCAATTCAAGCAAATTACAACTTTCTTCTACAAGTTGAAGAGGAGCTTCTTAAAACATTGCAGGCTGGGGTTAAGTTGTCTCAAGTTTATGATACTGGTCTGCAATATGTTAAGAAAGAGAAACCAAATCTTGTTGAAAATTTAACAAAAAACTTTGGCTTTGCCATGGGAATTGAATTTAAAGAAAGTTCTTTGATGATTGGACCAAAAACTACTGCTGTTGCTAAAAGGGGCATGGTATTTAATTTAAATCTTGGATTAAGTAATTTAACCAATAATGAAGCATCAGACAAGGAAGGAAAAACATATGCTTTGTACATTGGAGATACTGTAATGGTAAATGAGGGACAACCTGCAACTGTCTTAACAATTAGCAAAAGAAAATGAAAAATATAGGAATTTTTCTTAAGGATGATTCTGAAGAAGAAGAAAATGATGAAGAAAAAGAAAATACTCCCAAACCAGAAGTTTTAGCTGGAAGATCTAGACGAACAGCTGTATTGGAATCAAAACTAAGAACTGAACACACTTCTGAAGAAAAAGAAAAGAACATCAGCGTGAATTAGCCCAACAACTTAATGAAAAGGCCAAAGAACGTTTAGCTAAGCAAAGTGGGGCAAAGGATGTTGAAAAAGTTAGAAAGAACACAATATCTTACAAAAATGTCAATCAAATGCCAAGGGTCCCTGAAGTCAAGGAAATGAAAATATATGTTGATCAGAAGTATGAAACTGTAATATTGCCAGTTTATGGTGTTGCTGTACCTTTTCATATTTCTACCATTAAGAACATATCTCAGTCTGTTGAAGGAGATTACACATATTTACGTATTAACTTTTTTCATCCTGGGTCTACCATGGGAAAGGATGGTAGGTATATTTGACAAAAGTTTTTAAATCTTAATCATACTTTATGTCTTTCTAATAAAATGTAAGTCATCAAAAAAATGTACCTCGATAGAACAGAACATGTTTTACTCTACTTTATTACAATAATATAAATCGTAGCTAGTAAAACTTTTGGAATCTTGACCAGAAATCTGAACAGGAAACCATGACTTGGAATTAAGGTATATAACCTTAAATTCCTAATAACTTTTTATTTAACATTTTGTTGTATTTTTACAAATAAGGGTACTTTACTCTGAAGCAGTTTTTAGTTTTTTTACCTACCTACCTATCCCTTAAGTTTTTATAAAACTAACTACTGCTAATACAGTTTAAGGCCGTGCACTAACTTTTATATATATATATATATATATATATATAAAAAAAAAAAAAAATTGGGTGCACACTTAGTAGACCACACTGTAGTTCATTTTATTTAAAGTTCAAGAGTATAAAAAGTAGTCTAAAAAGATTGAAATCTGATTAAGAGTAAAGTACTCCTATTTTATAAAATATAACAAAAGTTAAAAAATGGTATTTAGAATGAAAAGTTTTGTCTAAATAGGTACCAATACCAAGTCATTGCCTGCTATTAAAGTTTTTATTTATTTATTTTTTTAATTTTAAATTACCAACCTGTTCACATTTTTATAAGATTGAAAAGAAACATTTTGTTTTTAAAATATGGAATTTCTTTATGAACATTCATATTATTTGCCTTATTAAAATGCATGTTTGTAAAGGTCCTGTTTCAATCAGAATGATAAAAATATGTATCTAAAGGGTTAAACCAACATAAAAAAAAACATAATAATAGAAATCTTACTAGGATAGGGGTATTTTTTATTAAGAAGATATTACTTTTTTGACTTATCCTGTATATTCTTAAAATTTTAATGAAACTACTACTACAAAAGACTGTTTAAGACCATGAAACAAATTTTATGGAGAATTTGTTGCTCACTTAATGGACCACATTGTATATTGTCTCAATTTACTGTAACAATAAATTTTAATCAAGACTTTCTATGTCTAACTAACCCACTAACAGAAATGCTAAATTTAGAAAACAATACCTTTTATATAAATATTTTAAATATTATCACATTGTGATTAATAAATTATTTGGAAACATGGTTATTTTGTTCGATTTTTATAGGTAATTTTCAACAGCCTGAAGCCACATTTGTGAAGGAAGTTACTTACCGAAGTACTAACACTAAAGAACCTGGTGAAATTTCACCACCATCTTCAAATTTAAACACTGCTTTCCGATTAATTAAGGAAGTTCAGAGAAAATTTAAAACCAGGGAGGCAGAAGAAAAAGAAAAAGAAGACTTGGTTAAACAGGATAGTTTGGTATTATCTCAAAATAAGGGTAATCCTAAGCTAAAAGATTTATATATTAGGCCTAATATTGTTTCCAAGCGTATGACTGGAAGTTTAGAGGCGCATACAAATGGTTTTCGATACACATCAGTTCGAGGCGACAAAGTTGACATCTTATATAACAACATTAAAAATGCGTTTTTCCAACCTTGTGATGGTGAAATGATTATCCTCTTACATTTTCACTTAAAGCATGCCATTATGTTTGGCAAGAAAAAGCATATAGATGTGCAGTTTTATACTGAGGTTGGTGAGATCACAACCGACTTAGGAAAACATCAACACATGCATGATAGGGATGATCTAGCAGCTGAACAGGCTGAAAGAGAATTAAGACACAAATTAAAGACTGCATTCAAAAGCTTTTGTGAAAAGGTAAGATTATATTATATTTGGTTAAATACTGATTATTCACCAAAAAATCTTCTGTAAGTCTCTATTTAAATAATCACTTTCTTTTAAATTAGTAACAATTTTTTTTTATATTCTTTGAAATCCAACCTAGATCATATTGTATGTTAAGAACAGTGGTATATATGTATGAAATAATTTTGGGAATTTAGCATTTTTCTAACTTAAATAGCTGGTAGAATGATGCTTGTTACCTAATCCTGCAGTCCTTGTTTAAAATAATATTTAAAATTAAGCACTCTAAAAAAAAATTCTCCTTAACATTCAAGTACCAAATGCAAAAACATGATCGTATTTAATTTTTTAGCTTGCAAGAGTTACTAATATACCCATAAAGATATTTGCATAATCTACCGACAATATTCCAAAGTGTCTGGGAAATTATTATTGAACATCTATATTATTGTATATTCAAATTATGTCTTATCAAAGAAAATTGTAGCTTTCACTATGAACATACAAAGTAATACTACATTTTTTACCATATCGCTGATTAAGAAGAAGATCGTGACAACTCCAAAAAGTGCCTAAACCCATATTTCTTAGCATTGCATTTTAAATTTAGAATATCTTTATGTGCAATATTGTCACACTCACACTAATAGCTAACTGTTTTCACTAGATGTTTCTGATGTCAAATGTCATATCACTGAATGTTATTCGCTTGTCTGGGCAAATCAATTGGCTTTTTCTCATAATACATTTTTTTTATTTGAGCCAGTCTTCTTCTTAATCAGCAATATGCTTGGAAGCCCCTGGATGGTCACTTCAGTAAATCCAGTAAGCAAGCGACCAAGCGCTTCATCTAAAATTTCACAATATTTTGTGTATCTATAATTTGTAATTTCAAGATGGCGCCTAAGAACAAGCCGCGAAAAGTGCTGTGTTCAAAATGTGAAAAACAATTGCAAAAAGCTGTTATAAAACACAATGTGTTTACAAAACTGGTATGGAAATGTTTACCTTAAAAATACTAAAAAAGCAAAAAAATTTAAACAAGTAAAAAGATAATTAAAAATCGACGTTTCGGTGGCAAATCTGCCACCGTTGTCAAGACAAATGGAATAAAAATAATAAAAATAAAAATTTACTATTATTTAGGTTCTAAAATTCAATATTTTTTTGTTTTTCTAGGATATTCTGAAAACTTTGACATTAAATGTCAAAACATGTTTGTTTGGTTATAGTGTCATGAAAAATATTGAATTTTAAAACCTAAATAATAATAATAATAATAATATATTACGGTATTTTAGTTTTTTACAATATACATGTTATAACAATATAATTCTAAGCAATAATAATTTATTGCACATTAATGATATATAATACTATGCACCTAGGAGACTGAACTCCTGTATGTGCATTCTCCAATCTGCTTAGTTTAATCAGTCATAAGTAATATCACAGTAACATTTAAAATAATAAATCAAATTTTTGAGAGTTTGTTGAAATAAATTCTTTACAGAAATGGCCAAACTTTTTATATTTACAATGTCTTTTATTTCTTTTGAAATTTGATTATAAATTTTTGGTGCTAGATAGTTAATTGATCTATTATTAATATTGGTATTGCTACTAGGAATTGATAGTTTTTTCGTGTTTTTGGATCTTGTTTCATGAGAATTTTTAACAATTAACAATTAACAATTATTATATTATTAACAATTAATACATTGCACATTAATGATAATATTATTATGTTATAACAATGTAACTAAGTATCAATAAATTATTGCACATTAATGATAATATTATGCACCTAGGAGACTGAACTCCTGTATGTGCACACTCGAATCTGCTTAGTTTAATCAGTCATAAGTAATATCACAGTAACACTCAAAATAATAAATCAAATTTTTGAGAGTTAGTTGAAATAAACTCTTTACAGAAATGGCCAAACTTTTTATATTCACAATGTTTTTTATTTCTTTTGGAATTAGGTTATAAATATTTGGTGCTAGATAGTTAATTGATCTAATATTAATATTGGTATTACTACTAGGAATTAATAATTTTTTGTGGTTTTGGATCTTGTTTCATGAGAATGGTCAATATATTTTTTAGTTTAGAATTTTTATGAACAAAAATACATATGGAATAAACAAAAAGGGATCGAGCATTAAGGATTTCTGCAGAATATAATAATTGCGTAGAATATCTTTTGTTTTTTTTGTAAATGATTTTTAAAATATAATTTTGAATAATAGTAAGTTTTTATTTTTATTATTTTTATTCCATTTGTCTTGACAACGGTGGCAGATTTGCCACCGAAACGTCGATTTTTAATTATCTTTTTACTTGTTTAAATTTTTTTGGTTTTTAGTACTTTTAATTTTATTTTGGCGTGTACCCAAATAAATACCATCCATTAAATGAATCCGCCAAACTACAGAACATATCTTCAACAACCTCTTGGAGGAAATGAAAAATACAGTGGGTCAAATTAAGGATGAAAATAAAAAATTAAGAAAAGAGATGGAAAGCAGTAAAAAAGTTATAAACCAACTCCAAAAGGAAGCAACTTTACTAAAATCACAAGAAAAAGATAACAAACTGAAAGAGGACAGGGACAGAAATGTGGTCATCATGGAACTTAACACTAGTGATGAAATTGGAAAAATAAAAAAAGGGGTCAACAACATCTTAACCTATTTTAACGTGCCTACCGACAAATACTCAATTAAAATCATACCAAGTGTAAACCAACAGAAGCCGGTATTGGTAACATTTGAGGATCCTGCCATTCCTTCCCTTCTCATAGAAAGAAGAAAGTCAAAAGGGAAATTAATGAGCTCCCAATGCAGGCTGGATGGTCAAGACAGAAATATATATATATAAATGAGGACCTGCCACGAAACACAAGGATTTTGTTCAACGAAGCAAGAAAACTTCGTAAGAATGGATATACTTTTGTCTGGCAGAAATATGGTAAAATTTACTGCAGAGCAACGGAAAATAGCAATGTAATAAGAATAACAACATTGGATCAAATTAAGGATCTTCCGAATACAAAAAAAATGTACAGGATCCTCAAAATGTTAAAGAAGTACTGAACTCAGCTGTTTCTGGTGGAGTGTATTTTGATGCTTGACTATAAAGTAATAAAAAAGCTAATTATGTGTTTTTTGTCTTCCAAAATGGTTGTGAAAGTGTTAAGAAATTTTTATGAATATAGAGCTAAATCTCAGATAACGGATACTATTAATATAATGTATATAAA
The DNA here is from genome assembly GCA_014170235.1 of Listronotus bonariensis. NCBI lineage: Eukaryota > Metazoa > Arthropoda > Insecta > Coleoptera > Curculionidae > Listronotus > Listronotus bonariensis. Next base: position 101,750 of record JACEGR010002494.1, on the reverse strand, counting down.
TGCGCGATCCATAAAGAATAAATTTGAAGAGATAGAAATTTTACTTAATCCAATTAATAATATTCATGTGCTGATTGTTGCCGAATCATGGGTAAAAAAAATGAGCAAAGCTACTACAACATACCTGGCTATCGGGCAGTGTTTGCTAGTAGACAAAAAGGGGTGGAGGCACTGCCATGTTTATTCATAATAGTATGGAATTTAGAATCATAAAGATTGTTGAGGATGACAGGTTTTCATTTGTTTTGGTTAAAATGACAGGGGACGAAACTTACATTGGAGCTTTATATAACCCACCTTCGGGAGATAAAGACAGGTTTATGTCATGCCTAGATGAAGAACTCTCATGTTTGCAAAATAAAAAAGCTATACCAATTGGAGATGTAAATATAGATCTGTATGATCAGTCGAACAGGGTAAGAAGGTATCGAGATATTCTATTAACAAATGGTTTCTTTTTAAAGAATACTAGTAAACCTACGAGAATAACACAAAACACAGAAACACTTATTGACCATGCGATAGTAAATGACATAAGTCACTGTGAAGAGCCTGCAATAATAGGTAACTGTCTTAGTGATCACGAGATACAAATCTTAAAATTTACTAGAAGCTCACAAAAAAACCCCAGACACATTCAGATTTTTACATAAAGAAAGAAGTCAACATTAACAAGATAAAAGAAAGATTGATATTACAAAATCAAATATTCTCTGCAGAACTTTCCATTGATGAGAACTATGACAGTATAGTAAGCTGTTTTACTGATAATATTAATTTTAAAAAAATAAAAAACAAATTTCGACATGCCTCAAAGCCTTGGTTTACAAAGACAGTTCTGAGAGCTATAAAATTCAGGATTATTACTATGCATAGTTAAAGAATCAACCAAAAAATTAGTATTTAATAATGGCTCACAAGAACTCTAAAAAACAAATCAAACAAGAAATTAAAAATGCAAAAAAAACTTTTACAAAAAAAAGTTTGCAGGTATTAATGGAGATAAAAGAAAAGCATGGTATGCAATTAACTCGGTATTAAAAAATACATCGCATGAGAAAAAGAAAGGCTATATCACACGAATAAAAAAAAATCTGGAAGAATAGAACATCCCAAAAAAATTTGTGACTATATGAATAAATTTTTCTCGAAGGTGGGAAAAAAGCTGGCTTCTAAGCTACCCAAGTGTGGCAATGGTCGAAGTAGAGAGATATTTTGTGATCATGTATTTGGATTTGTACAAGCCTCTCCAGAGATTGTTGGTGAAATAATTCGTGACCTGGACACATCTAAAGCGGCTGGTTATGAAAACATTGATCCAAGGACAATAAAAGCATGTGCGCAGGAGTTGAAATATGTAATGTGTAAGCTTATAAATCAGTCATTAAGGTGTGGTGTAGTTCCAAAGGCAATGAAAATTGCAAAAGTGGTACCTTTGTTCAAGTCCGGTGATGTAGAAGATGCAAATAACTTTCGACCAGTGTCAGTTTTGCCCATTATGTCCAAAATTTTGGAAAGATTCGTAAATAGTCAATAGTAAAATATTTGAATGAACATAATATCTTACCATCATGTCAATATGGCTTCCGCAGATCAAGTGATACTACTTCTGCAGCAACTGACTTGGTTTCGCAAATACAAATTAATTTAGACAAGAAACAAAAATGTGCACTGGTGTCGCTTGATCTGTGTAAGGCATTCGACACTGTCAATTTTAGAATCCTGTTAAAAAAACTAAACTTTATAGGAATAAAAGATCTTTGTCTGGATTGGTTTAAAAATTATCTTAGTGATAGGCAACAATCAGTGTATGTTAATAACCTTCATAGTGGCGGGAGGAGTGTCGTCTGTGTCATCTGTGTCATCTTGGGGCTCACCCTTTTTTATATATTAATTCAATAAATAAATGTTTTATTTACGGACCAGCCATTTTACAATACCTAAAAGGAAAAATATACAAACAAAAAAATAAAATAATAATAATAAAGAAGAAGTCTTACTTTAAATACAAACAAAGCCACTGACTTTGAGTTTATAAAATATATATCAATTAATTTCCCTGATTTACATCAAGAACAAACATTTTATTTTGCAATATTGTTTTTAACTTTGGGAGAGTTATACTGAACAAGTCTATATCTTTGCAGTAGGTGTTAGCTAAATTAGAAAATCTGTTTATGGGAGATGCCCTACCATAGTTAGTACGATGATATTCAATATGGAATGTATCACATTCACGAAGAGTCCTCTAAGGCACTTTTATTTTTACCAGATTAAGAAGTTCGGAACAATTTATTTGCGATGTAATTATTTTATACAATGTACAGATGTCTATAAAATTCCGGCGTTGCTCAAGAAAAGGAAGATGTAACAAATTTTTGATTTCTGTGTATACTACTTGATCAGACTGTAGCCCCAGTTTAAATGAAACAAACCTTAAAAATTTCTTTTGTACTCTCTCAATAAGATCAATACTTATTTTATATTGAGGTGTCCAGATTTGACTAGCATATTCTAAAACAGATCGGATATATGAGCAGTATAAAGTTTTAAAACAAGAAATGTCTTTGAAATCAGCCAACGTTCGTTTTACAAAACCTAGAGTTTTTAGAGCTTTATTCGTTATATAATCAACATGGTCATTAAAAGTTAACTCTGAATCAAAAATTATACCTAAATCCTTAATTTTGGTTACTTTCTCTAGAGGAACATTATTTATTTCATAATTAAAATCAATTGAACTTTTTTACGGTGAAATTGTATTACTTTACATTTTTCAACATTTAGTTCCATTTTATTAACATGACACCATAAAACTAAATTATTTATATCTTCTTGAATCAAATGACAATCTTCAATTGAATGGACTTCTCTGAAAAACTTTAAGTCATCGGCATAGAAAAGTGTATGAGAATGTTTTATATAAGTTTTTACATCATTTATAAAAATATTAAATAATAAAGGAGACAAGTGCCCTCCTTGAGGAACACCTGATTTGACATGAATTTTCTTTGATAAGTTGTTTTTTAATTTTACTAACTAAACTTCCTCTGAAGGGATTTATTTATTAAACTGTATGCAGATGACACAACTCTTGTCTACTTTGGTAAATCTCAGAAAAATATAACTAAAAATATTCAATATGACTTAAATTTAATAGCAAAGTGGTTTTTTCACACAGACTAACTTTAAATATAAAAAAGTCTTCATATATGTGGATAGGAAATAAAAAAAAAACAACAACCCTTGTGATAAAATTTATTTTGATCATGGATCACTAAATTATTCAAAAAGATTAAATTTTTAGGTCTAATAATCGATGAGCAGATGAACTGGCGTGAGCACATAGAGGGAGTGAGAGACAGAATAGCAGGACCAGCTGGTATTCTGGGTCGCTTATCACACACAGTCCCTGGATCACTTCTTAGATCTGTGTATTTTGCAATTGTTCATTCCCATCTGCAGTATCTCGCTGGCATTTGGTGTTCAACATACAAAAGGTTTCTTAAACCAATACAATATTTACAAAACAAGGCAATTAAAAATCTATATTCCTTACCATTTAGGTATAGGACTAAAGATATCTATGAAACTTTTAATATTAAATCAATAAAGAGCATCTCTATAACACAAACAAACATAATTATACCCCAAATCATAAAAGGGGAGAGATTATCAGAAATTCATTTTACAAAACAGAGCGAGATTCATCAACATTTAACAAGGCACTGTAACAGCCTGGTAAAACCTCATGTGCGCTCACGGCAGGGCATAAATTCAATTTATTTTACTGGTGTAAATGAGTACAATAAGCTTTCTAGTAAAATTAAAGAACTAAATTTAAAAGAATTTAAAACTAAAATTAAAAAAGAAATTCCTTTGTACATTGAGATTTAGTTTTGTGACCGATTATAACTGTTATAAAAATTTTGTAAAGTACTCGTAATGCTAATATTTTAGATGTAGGTACTTAAATTTACTGTGATATTATGTGTAATTGTATTCAGAGGCGTCCCTAGGTGACATTTTCTTGTAATGTTTTTTGGGACTTAATAAACGCTTTTTATTATTATTATTATTATAGTGAAAATTGCAATTGTCTTTAGTTTTGTCATTATTTTCTTTTTTCTTCTGGATTATATTGTATTTGTACAAGGTTTTTGTTCACAGTATTTTTTTGTTAGTTTTGTGATACAAATCTAAGTGTCTTTCAAATATATGGTTCACATATTAAACATTTTGAATAAACAAATAGAAGTACACTAACAATTCTTAGGAAGATCCTGTTATAGGGTCGGAGGTCTTTGGTTTCTTTGGATTTTTTTAAAGCTTTTATCAGAGATCCTGCAAGCCCGTAATCAATGATTAATACTTCCTAAATATATAGACAATAGTAAAATTGGATTTTTAATTTAAGTTTGTAAATAAACATAGAACATGTCTATTGTCTTATTAATGATCCCTTACTTACTCAAAGGCTTCCTTCTCTTGCCCATCGTCGAGCTGTGGGAGATCTATCGCTCTTCTATAGATACTTTTACGGCTTCTGCTCCGACGAATTATCCAGTATAGTCCCTCCTCTTGCAGCTCCCAACAGAGAAACTCGTGGTGCCGCGCGTATTCATCCCTATACAGTTCAATTGGACAGGCACCGAACTTCCCATTTCGTTCGTTCTCTTATCCCTAGAGTTTCTAGACTGTGAAACCTACTGCCAGCTGAGGTCTTTCCTTCCCCCCAAATCTTCAAGTTTTTAAGTCCCGTGTTAACAAACTTCCTCTATCCCTGCTTAAGACACCCACGGTACGTTAGTATTTAGGCTTTCAGCCTTCGTGGATTGTCCAAAGATAAAAAAATGTCTATAATTGGTTGGTATTTAAAAGCATTTATATAAAAAAAGGGTAACCAACTGGTCATTTCTTGCTAAACAGGATTATTAAAGTCCACACCAGAATCAATTATGTTTATAGAAACTGATATTATATAATCATCATAAAAATTTTAATCATAAATTCATTCTAAAAAAATGCATATTTTGTTTAACATTTTAAAAATTAGGTCTATTTAGTTTTTATACTAAAATACGATTTTTAGATATTTAATTATCTCTGGTATTCAAACTAAAAAAAAAAAATACCATCAAGCTTTCTTACAGGACATTTTTTTTTATAATTGTATAAACAATAAAATTTAGTGTTTTCTTGCTTAAATAAGACCAAATATTTTTGCCCTTGGCCAAAATTATTAACTTATTTTTGTCGGCCTAAAAAGGAAAATTGATTTCTTTGTTAAACAATTTACTATTAATTCTACCTTTGTTCCTTCTGTTATTATTAAATTCTTATATTATATATAGTATTTCAGCTAATTAGTTATTTACAAAAACAATTTTACAATATATGTTAATTAAAATTAAAGTTATTAAATGTTTAAAAAGTATAACAATAAAATTGTTTAGTTGTGGGGTTACCTTTTTCAATGGTTCTGTTATAAAATATTCTCAAACATGTTAAAAGACAAAGCTAACCAAGTCAGTCTTTGATTCTGTATAGCTAGCATACCAGTATTGAAATATAATTACAGTGAAACCTCTCCTTGCGGACACCTCTATTAAACAGACGCCTCCTTTATGCGGACAACTTTTTTGGAACCAAGGTTTGGCCTATTGTTTCTCATGTAAATCTAACTCCAATAACCGGACGCGAACCTCGAACGCGAACGATAAGCCACTATCACAAGGAGTTATCAAATTAAAGACCTTTACTTCAAAAGGCTCTAAGTGCCAAAAATACCAAAAATGAGATTTTTGCTTAAAAGGTTCTATATACAATGCCTGACGATATTGTGTTCTGTATTCCATAGATAAAAACTCTCTTCTAAAATATACGGTTATTATTAGTGTATCGCATGTGCCATTATAGAGATCATTCAATGTTTTTTGCTTATAACTTGTAAACACCTAAATGGCACATAGACCCTTTTGAATTTTAGGTCTTCAATTTAAAATGGCGCCTAGTAAAAGTTATTTGCAACTTGAGTTATTTTGCCTTAAAATTCAAGAAAGCTATCAAATTAGCAGTTGACAAGTGAAGTTTAACCAATTATTGTTTAAATGTTAGTTTGAAATTTCAGAAGTGATTGTAAATGTACCCTACGGTTATTATTTTTTTTCAATTTTTAATGTAGGTTGAATCTCTGACAAAAGTAGAAATAGAGTTTGATACACCTTTTCGAGAACTGGGATTTCCAGGAGCACCTTTTCGTTCAACAGTATTATTGCAACCCACGTCAGGTTCCTTGGTGAATTTAACCGAATGGCCGCCATTTGTGATCACGTTAGAAGACGTCGAACTGGTTCATTTCGAGCGTGTACAGTTCCACCTTAAGAATTTTGATATGGTATTTGTATTTAAAGATTACAATAGGAAAACTGCCATGGTTAATGCCATTCCTATGAACATGCTGGACCATGTTAAAGAATGGTTGAATTCTTGTGATATCCGGTAAGTTATTACTCTTTATTTGAATGATGTTTGGAGAGAATTATTATTTGTAAGTAAATAATCTCCACAATTAAAATACATGACTAATGTTTTGTTGTAAACAGTGTGGGGTACACAGGGTGTTTTAACAAGGTGTGGAAAAAATGCTACCACAAATTCCTGAGGCTAACATATGATAATCTAACCCAACTTAGATAGATACATACATAAGTTTTTATTTATTCCATAACTATTCCATAGGAACATGGGACACGACAATAGAATATTCTTTTTCTTAGATGTATACAATATTCTTACATATAGTGTATCTACATAACTGGGCGTCATATAGAAAACTTTTTTATTATCCATTTTACGTAAAAAGTTATTCCTTTAAAAATTTCTGCGTGGTCTAAAACCCAAAATAAAATTATCGGATCTCAAAGTACCTGTGTTTTTGCTAATATCGCAAATTCATATAAAGAAAAATGTTTAGAATTAAAAATTACTTCTAAATATGCAATTTCGTTTATTTGCAAAAACATTTTTTTATGTATTTTTTCTGTGAAAATCGCGAAAATTTAAGTTTGTACATAAGGGCATTTTAGATACAAATTCTTATTTTTCAATATATTCTACATAAAAAAGTTATATGTGGTAAAAGTTGATTTAAGCAGCAGTTTTGGAGTTATATAGATTTAACAAATTCACTTCTTGTATGGCGAGATTTAAACTATACAGGGTGTTTCAGAATAAGATCCTGATCTTTGAGACTGTTTGGCCTAAGCTGATTTTAAGAAAAGCTCAAATAAAATGTCCTAAATGCCTTAACTTCTAAGATCGATGGTGGTAAAATTTGAAAAAATTATAAGTTTTTTTTTTTTTTTTTTTAAAGTTAAGACATTTAAGACATAGGTTTTTAAACTCTGCTTTTTTATAAATCTCTTAAGGATTCACACTCTTAGGCCCAGTTTTACAAGTGCAACTTAAGTTATGGTTCAGTTGAGCCCTACTGGGTCTTCAGCATGCCTATTTAAAATATATTCCTGTCACTTTTGTCATATACTTTACAGCAATATATTTTTAGGGCAACTTCAAATACCCATTGAGCCCAAATAAACTATAATTTAAGTGGCAATTGTAAAATTGGGCCTTAAAATGTAGCATCTTATTCTGAAAAAAAACTTATGGCTTAGACCTGGCCATACAAGAAGTGATTTTTTTTTAATCCAGGTTACATGTAACTTTTTAATGTAAAATATGTTAAAGAATAAGCAATTTTATCTAAAGGTAACATACAGAGTGGTCCAATAAAGTTATTTATTGGACCACTCTGTATGTAACCTTGGCACTTTTTTTTACAAATTCATGACGTCAGTCTAACAGCAGCTCACAGCGGTTGTTAGCAGCCTTGGGAGATATCTAACCACTGTCTAACAGATTAAAAAACAAAGAGGGGGAAATATAGCCGAATTTGAGGTTAAAAGTCAAACAAAATTGAGTAATTGTATTGTAATAACAATCACAATATGTGTGAGAAACCCAAGTGAAACATTAATTCAATTGCAATTGAAGACATTGTGCATTTTTGTTATAAAGCAGAGGACAATTTATGAATTTAGCATTTCCTAGGTTATATTAATATTTTTTTAATGTCATGTGTCATTGGCGGTAAGCACTTTTATTTATTCGATTCACATTTTAATGACGTCAGCTGTTACACAAGCTTGTGTCTTTAAAGTGTTTTAATCATTTAAAAATAGTGCATTCAAACATTTTTAAAAATTCGCTATTTAAAAGTAAATAAGTAATTTATATATTTTTAGGTATTCTGAAGGTGTGCAGTCCCTTAACTGGGCAAAAATTATGAAGACTATTACAGATGATCCCGAAGGATTCTTTGAGAGTGGGGGTTGGACTTTCTTAGATCCCGAATCAGATGAGGAAGCTGCAGTAAGTCTTAATAAAATCACTCCTGTGGTTTGAAACAATAGTAACAATAAAAATATACTATGTTGTGATGTTGAAGTTTAGGTGTTTACCATGTCTTATGTTTATAATTTACCCTAATTTTACAATTTCAAAGAAAATATACAAACTTTATACTTAACTGTTGACAGTGACCATATATAAAAAATATACAGGCTGTCCACAAATGGGGTTTACAACAGGAAAATTGGACCAAAAATTTTATTTTTCGAAAAAAAAGTAATTTTTTATAAAATGTTTTGCTTGTAAAAAATATGATTTACGCAAAGAAAATGTTGATTTTGTATTTTTTTGCAAAAACTTAAAAAACACGATTTCTTTTAAACTACCTTTATTTTTTATTTTTAAGCAAAATGTCATTAAGACAATTTATTTAGAATAAAGTTTGTAATCAATAAAAATAATAATACAAAGTTTTATTGAACTCCATTATTCGGCGAAAACGCCTGAAGTTTTAACTCTAAAATCAGTTTCTTGAGACTTTTTGATACCCTTGTAACAATAATAAAGCCATTTAAAATGTTGTTCAAAATACATTTTCCATATGATATTTTGCTTAAAACTGAAAAATAAAGATAATTTACTCTTGGAGAAAAATGTTTTTAAGTTTTTGCGAATCCTGTATACAAAATCAACATTTTCGCTTTGTGAATCATATTTTTTACAGGCAAATTTTTTTATGAAAAATGACTTTTTTCGGAAAAAGGTAATTTTCTACTTTTTATCTCAAACAAAAAAGTTGATAAGCAAAAGAAAAAAGGTCCTCACCTCCAAACGGGGGCCTCTCTCACTATAAAATATCCTTTCTGTGGTTGGGGCCCTTTTTTTTCACTTTTTTCTTCTAAAAAATTCCAGTAATACATAAACGACAAATTTACCTCTTTTCCTATAATACCCCTCTTTTGGGGGCCCCTTCCAACTGGGGGCTTGGGGTGGGCCGCTCCTCGGCCCCCTCCCTACGCTAGTAAATATAGTTTTAAGAAAAAGAAAGTTGTATTTTTAATTTTTGCATTTCGGATAGGGTTGGTTAAATAGTGTGTAGGTTTAGAATTGTTAATGTTTTTTGTAACAATAATCACAATTGTGCAATAGATTTAAAATCTATTTCATTCTGTTAAAGCTTACTAAATTTATGTTGAAATAAAATAATATAGTAAAATAATAATAATTTTGTTAGTTTAATTAGTATTTATGTCTTTTGTTTAAATAGGAAGAAGAAGAAACAGAGGATGAAGATGAGGTCTACAGGCCTGATGATATAGAATCTGGTTCTGAAGAAAGTGAAGAAGATTCTGAGTACTCTGAAGGGGATACTGAAGAGAGTGACAGTGTATCTGGAGAAGATGAACTTGGTATTTATATCTACAATACTTATACTATAATGATCCTGTTTACAATATTACACAGTATTAGGTTACTTTTTAAATTTAAATAATTTTAACAATTAATTTTCAATTTTTTAAATTTTAACTTGATTAAGAAGTGAATGGTTTAATATGTCTATGTCTTTGTTTTATGGCTCTGATACTAAGTCAATTCGCCAGTTCTCCCGTTCCGGTCATATGAGCGATTCCGCTCATAAGCTTTCCCGGCTTTGTCCGTGGAAAATCTGGATAATTGAGCTCGTAAATCTCAGATTTTCCTAGCGTATAAATAAGAAACACTTCAACTGTTAACTAAAGCAATGAACGTCTGAACATGCATAAACAGTAGCTGTCAAACCAAGAACTGCTACTGGTATCACGCATAACCGGTCACTTTCATTCATCACAGATTTCCCGCATGCGCGCGCAACTCCTCGACCATAAGACCACACCATGTGCTTCGCACCAAAATCTATAAACATCAGGTTGTAGGAATTTTTGCTCACAGCTCACCAGAAGAAAGAAGCCACAATTTAGCGTGAATCTTTTCTCTAAACCCAAGGGTACATACAAGCATGGAAGTGTTAGAAATTGGTACTTTATAAATAATGGCTTGCACAATGAGCGTGGATGTGCATTGTCTATACACCTGATTATGCATTTCTGGGTGCTGAAAACTTTAATCAGTTGGGCCGAGGAGCCCCAGAATAATAGGCAGTATTGAAGATTGCATGCAGCCAAAATACAACAATCTTAGCACGCCAGTCGACACAGTTTTCCTTAAGTTTCTTATAACATAACACACGCTACTTTTTACATAAAGAGAGGCAATGAGATTCCCATGTTAGCTTTTCATCTACATTCAGGCCCAAAAGCTTAAAAGAGTTTGTGCTCTGTACTGACTTACCATCAACCCTTATAAGTAACTCATATTCCTGTGTTACATTCTTTGGCATGAACTGCATAAAAAATGTTTTGTTACTGTTTAAAATAACACCGTTGTAGATACAATAATTTTGAAACTCAGTAGATGCCAAATTAGATTTATGAGCAAGAATCTTTCAGGTATTAATAGATTACTATTATTAAAGTTTTAAGTCTGTTGCACAATAGATAGCAGTGGTTTTTCCATAAATTTTGTGTTCAACATTAAGTTTATAGTGCTCTGTGGCCACCACCTCTTCCTGAAAGACTACTTTCATATTATTAGGATTTACTATAGTGTTTGCTTATCACTATCCATTGCTATGTTTAGAAAATACACTCATGGACAAAAAAACCCGGACAAACAAAATTCTGTTCAAATTCAATCATAAATAACTTTTTGGTTTATCCTTCCATCAAGATTATTGTTTAAAATTTTTATGGGATTAGGTGTTATAAAGAGAAAAGCCAAATGTTGCATTTTGACCCAAATTTTCGAACACCCTGTGGTATAATTTAACGTTACAATTTTTTACCAGTGTATTGGATTTTAAAGCCCCATCTTAAAATTTCTTTATTTTATTTACATCAGTATTTTTATTATATTTATGTGTACTGGATATCAAGTTTTAACTTTCACATATCCCCTAAATTTTTTATTTTTTATGATAAAAATACCAGTTTGATAAATTAGTTGCGTAGTTTCCAAATCAGTAATCAGATTTTTGTTATCTTTTAAGATAAACAGGATATGAGAAAAAGTTCAATTTTAAAAAACACCCTTTATTTTATATCACTAGTAAAAAGTTATTTAAAATCCTTTAAAAAATTACTACATTTGATATATGTAGTTATCTTTATTTGTTTTGGAAATATGACTATCCAAATATTAGGTTTAATATTTCAAAAAAAAAAAAAAAATTATCCTTCATAAAAATGTTTGCTTCGTCTGATATGCTAAAAGCTATAATACAAATTGTTATGTGATATACAGAGTGCTTGAAAATCGCAAAAATATTATTTTAAAAAATGAAAAAAATTGAAAAAATAAAAAAAAATAAAAGTCCTATACATTTTTTTAGGGCATTTTATTACTTGGGAGAATTAGGTATAAACCAAAATCATTGATTTTTTAAATAAATAATTTATTTTTCTTTTTATATGTATAGAGTATCAAGTAAAGTTAAAGTGTATGTATGTAGGGCTTAACACAAAAAGTAACGATTTATTTAACAAAAAGTTAAAAGTTTTATTAGTTTTTCACGTTATTTAAATAAATAGTTAAAAAAATATTTATAACCGATTTTTTTTTATTTTCCAAAATAAAATTTTCGTAATTTTAATTTTTTCTGTATATTATAGGGTGGTTCTTTTTAGGGTTTATATTCTAAAAGATTTTTATTTACTAAATTGAAAAAAAATTGTAACATTAACCTAAATATAAAAAAAAACCATAACTAATAGTAAAAAAATATTCTACGCTTTTAATTGCTTTTTTATGCTTTTTAATTAAGTAGTATCAAAAATATGTTTTTCAGATATTTTTTTATTATTTTTGCAATTTTGAGCCACCCCTGTATAACGCCGAATTTTATTATAGCTTTTAGCATTTCAGACAAAGCAAAATTACTGCAATTACTTTTTATCCAATGTATTACAATAGAAAGCTGACTAAACTTGCATTAGTCTGTTCCAACTAGTACTTTTCCTTGAATGTGGTGTTATAATGGGGTAGGTTTGGATGTTTTTGTTGTTGATGTTTTTAATGATAAGGTAGGACAGACTCAACACTATTTAATACCCTTTTGCCACCTTTTGTAAAGTTTTAAATTTTTGTCTTTGCAAGTAAAAAAATATTCAAACTTGTTATGTACCAAGTTTATATAAACTTTTTTAACAGGGTCAGAAGAAGAATCTGGAAAAGATTGGTCAGATCTTGAAAGGGAAGCAGCCGAAGAAGACAGGGAAAGAACCTACGACGATATGGACGATCGCAGAGGTGGCCGAAAAGGTAACTTTTCTTCATCCAAAGACAAGCACAAGTCCTCAGGCAAACATTCCAGCTCAAGTTCAAAACACAGCAGTAGCAATCACAGGAGCAGCTCCAGCAGTAAACACTCTTCTTCAAGCAAACATAATAGTAGTAGCAGTAGTCGGGATAAAGGTAAGGCTGTTGGTAGTGTTTTTAAGTAAATATGTTGTATAAACGTTTAAATATTAAAAATATATATATTTAACACGTTAAACTACAGTAGACCCGCGGTAATCCGACAAACGTTTTGCAGGGAGATGTCGGACTATGGAATTTGTCAGATTATGAAGTACTGGAGTACTACCCAAGACCCAGTCTTGGCTTCTTTTGTAATTTGACAAATTCAAGCAGAAACAATTCGCATCGAGCACAACAGTGGTGACTGCATGCAAGTTACAACCTGTTCAATCAGGCTGTAGTGAATATTTGTCGAAATATGTAGGCATCATGAACAGTAATAGGCATGTCTGATTACAGAGGGCGCTGGTTCGGATTATCGCGGGTTCACTGTATAGGCAATTTGCAACTAAAAGTCTAATACGACGGTTGGTGTTTTACCTTTTATATGATAAGTTACAAATACAGGTTACTTGAAATTAGACCTATTCCTTAAATGTGGGTATACTATAGGTCATTTGTAACAAATTGTTCCCCATCAACTGCGGGTCGTCAGTAAGCGGTTTCTGATAACGGCGTGTTCAGATTTTTTAATATTTAACCGATGCCTTTTCGAACGGTGGATAAAAATGCTGTGTCAAAATTTTAAACTAGAAATAAAACGTCCTTGGTAACGATAATTTATTTCTGGACAATTTTTAAATTGAATCTTATCGCTAATTATTTATTTCTGAGAATTGAAAAAACTAATTTGTATGTTTGCTACTTTTTAAGGTGGTATTGGAGTATCGAGAAATAATACGAATTTTCTTATTAATTTTTGGGGCATAGTTTAAAAAAAAACCGAAATTGGAAAAACGCCGACATTGAAAACCGCTCAATGCCGACCAGTAGTTGATATCAGCAGTTTTAGGGAATATATCGAATTATCAATCTCCCTGTATATTTTTCTAACCAATATATATGATAATGATTTCAAATAGCAATAATACAAAGATAAAAATTTATTTACCATGTATTTTTACAGATCGCGATCGTGACAAAGGAAAAGATAAGGACAGACACTCTTCTTCGTCTAGTTCAAAACATAAATCAAACTCTTCAAGTCATTCTTCAAAGGATAAGGATCGCCATTCTTCCTCAAAGGATAAGGATCGTCATTCCTCGTCATCTTCAAAAGATAAAGATAAAAGTCGCCATAATAGCTCTTCATCTTCATCTCATAAAAAAGGAGCCGTGATGACAGTGGAGACCGGCACAAATCGAAAAAATCCAAAAAATAGATAAGAATTTATCTGAATAATAATTTTTAATAAATTTGCAACGACGGTGAACAATTGGATTGTTAGGTTAGTTTTTATTATTCACACTCACACTTTAACGTTTTAAGTAACTGTATTATAATTTAATTTTTGTTACTGAATAAAATAGTCGTATTTTATGAATTGAAAATTTCTTAGAAAATAATAGTTGACATTTAAAAACCATTTTATATACAGGGTGTTTCCTAATTGCGGTAAGAAATTTTAAGGGCATATTCCTGAGCTGTTTTTATGAAAAAATCATTTAAACATGGGTCCTCAAATTTTTCGTTATCAAGATACAGGGTGTTAAACTTTTCAAACATCCTGAACATTTCTAAACTTCTACACTTTTTTTAGTAATTTTTTTAGAGTAGATATACACGTTCTTTAATTAAGCATTTGTTATTACATACTTGCTAATAAGAAGTTATAACACTTTATTTTTAAAAGTAAAAATGCCCCAGTGTTTCTTGTATCAGTCCAAGATTATGCTGTTTAGCGGATTTTTATTTCTGGTAGAATAAGCAAACTACTTAAAAATACGAAGACACGAAAAAGTTGTGATTTTTGGTGTTTTATCCGGAAAAATATAAAAGCTGCAAAGTCAGTGGCGTACATTTTTTGTCAATAATATTACCTAAGATGTGTCCCACGCCGCCACTGGTCTCACAAATTAAAATTAGTTTCGGGCTAAATTAACTTTCTATTTTAGCAAGCATCACAGCCAATTTTTATTAAAATCGGATAAGGCATATTTAAGATATTATTAAAAACCCGATTTTTAAAGTTTATCTATCTTAGAAACGAAGCATTTCCGGACCTTTATTATATATTTTTTACCATTTATAACACAGTTTAGTTGAAAGACAGAATACATTAACAATAATATTATGTAATATTTTTACTTTTGATATTATGGAACTTTTGGTAAATTTTATTGAATTTTTTATTCAAATTGTTTTACCCTGTAAAAAAACAATTGTTAATATTTATTGTCGTATTTTAAAATATAATACTAACTTAACTTGTATTTAGCTAACAATATTTTATATGTTTTTATAATCTCATTTATATTAAATGCTAAAAAAGTAAAAGTATAGTTATAATTTATTTCCTTTGTTTCTGTGTATAAATTCTTATTTGCAATTTATAAGTTTTAAAAAATCCTTATTTTTGTATCGTAACATAGCCAGCAAACAAAAACTAACCTAACACTTCAAATACCTTGTTGTTTATGTTGATAGATTAGCCCTAGTTTTTTTAAATAATAATTTAACCCTAAGTTCTTTAGCTTTTAATATTTTATTATGGTTTGATTTTCTCATGTACAAGTAAAACACAATTAAATATTTTATACCTGTTTGTAAATGATATCCCTTATTTCTTTCCCAAAAATATTTTGATTAAATTTTAAGAATTAAATCTACTCATTGGTGTTAATTTGTTAGTGTGCTATTTGTAAACTGTGTTGTTTCAAATAAACCTATGCACATCTTTCTAAATAGTTTTGTTTTACTTTTTTTGCGATAAACGATTATTTAAAAGTTATGAAATTTTTCCCCAGGTTGGAGGTGGTGATTTAGATTCCGGCAAACAGGGAGCGCGACGTGACACGCCAAGCGGGACAGCGACGTGACGCTAGGCAAGGATTTAATTTATTAAAATGCGTCGATGCTGCGCTGCTGTCCCGTCGTGCTCACTGTTTGCCGGTAGCTTTATACAGTAAATTTCTTTAATGCCCCCTCTTTTACTTTTTCAATGGACTATTTAAAAAATTAAAACTTCAAGAAATAAAATTGGGGATAAATACTATATTTAAGAGTGAAATTGATAGATGAAAATTTTAAGATGGCTGTTGGGCGCTATCTTGGGAAAAAAATGAATAGAAGGGTCTTGTGGCAGCTCTTGACAAGTACTTTATAACTCTAAAATATAAAACCAATACCTTTTTACACTACAAATTGGTGGTACTTTAATAATTACCTGAAAACCTGATTTGGATTGCCATATTATTAAGACTACTTAAGAGGTAATAAAACAAATGAAATGTGATTTTTTTTAAATATTTTTATTGGTGATACAACATACAGGGTGTTACATGAAAAAATTATTACCAGTATTCCCATTAAAAACATCTTTAACATTTAATGAATCAAGGTTTTTGAAATATAACTACTTAAATCTGAAACAAGGTAGTTATAATTTTCACTATACCTACGGCACTAAGCTTATTGTTATAGTTGGGACCAGATTTTATTCATTCTGAAAGGGTTGCCGCAAAGTATCTAATGTAAACAAACCCTTTTGTGTGAAATGATTTATTGCATCAATAAAGAATACACCTGACGACTTTCTAATCCTTTACGGCACGTGCAGCTTTTATAACGGGACAGAGACAAAATAAGATGATGTTTTCTAAGTACGTAATGCGCGTTCTAGCAATGTATTTTTATTTATCAAAAAATATGTAATCAGGCTCTGTCAGAGGCTATGTGCTTTTAAAAGGTTTGTTTACTTTTTCATTTTTTGTGCACTTGGCGGCATTGCTTTCAGATTGAATTATAGGTGATTTAGACTTTACAGCTTGGACCTGTAGATGTAAGGGACATTATATATGCTATTCTTCAGATTTAAAGGTCTTCCAGATATTTTTAATGAAGACAATTTACAGGGTGTGACATTATAAAAAAGTTTACATTTTCATTTTTCTTAACTTTTAATTTGTTTTTTTATATTCAAAATATAATAGACAAAAAACTATGAATCTTTTTAAGTAAGACGTTTTTTTTTATATTGTTATTGTAAGTGGGTGTCAAAATAGAGCGTGTCCGCCCTAAGTTCTCTTCTTATTATTACTAAAACGTAAAGAGCAATTAGTAGATATTCATTTTTTTCAGTAGTATACGAGGTATCTCAAAAAATATGATTTTTTTCGAGAGAAAAGTACCCTTATTTTTGAAAATATCGAAAATTATTATTAAGAAAAAATGTTTAAAAATAAAATTAACTTTTAAATATTCAAACTCACTAATTTGCAAGAAAAAAGTTTTGTTTATATTTTTTATGATAAAACGATGAAAATTTATATTTGTACATTTGTAAATACTTATTTCGAAATGTATTATCTAAAGAAAGCTTCAAGAACTCTCAAAACAGTGAAAAGTCACTGAAACGCTCAGTATCGCATAACAAAATTAAAGAAAATTTTTTTCTTGCAAATAAAAAAGTTTGCATATTTAATAGTTATTTTTATTTCTAATCATTTTTTCTTGATAATAATTTTTAAGATTATTAAAAATAGGGGTACTTTTCTTTTGAACAAAATTCATATTTTTGAGATACCTCGTATTCTACTGAAACAAATGAATATCCATTGATTGCATTTTAGGTTTTAGATCACGCAAATCTTTTTATAAAGAACAACTTTTTTCGTAAAATAAATAATATTAAAAGCCTCCCAAATGTAGAACACTTAGGCGGACACACTGTATGTATACTTACAAGCAGTTTTTGTATATCGGCCAGTAATAGAATAACAAAACAAGCAGTATTAGTCACGCATATTTACATGCCGGTATTTAGTTAGATCTTTTCCTCACATTGCCCATGTGTTACGATATTTAGCTCAACTGGGATGTTTCAGAACTATGGGATCAACTTTTAGGGGTTATTCAGTGCAACAGTAAAAAACATTTGAGACCTATGTCCGGAAAAGTGTCACTGCGGCTCTACAGCCCTAAGACGCGTTAAAATTTAGAAAGATAAATTGCCTAAATAGGATTTAATGCATTTAATTTTTGCCTTTTGTACATGATTTCGTCACAACAATTGTTCAAAATGTCAATGTTTAAAAAATTTATGATTTTATTTTTAATTATTACTTAGTTGTTTTTTAATTGAATAATTTTATGTTATTTTTTTTTATTTATTTTGTGCTGATGATATCATGTAAAAGGGACAAAAATTAAATGCATTAAATTCTATTTAGGCAATTTATAGTATTTCTAAATTTTAACGCGTCTTAGGGCCGTAGTGACACTTTTTCGGACATGAGTTCCTATACTCAAATGTTTTCTAGTGTTGTCCGGAATAACCCCTAGAAGTTTAATCCCATAGTTCTGAAACACCCTGTATAAATGAAAACCATGTAAGCTTGAAATCAAGTTTATACTAAGGACTCGGCCACGATAACCAGCGTCAGCGTCGAGCGGTTGATTTAAAAATACAATTTTTTTATTCTCGCATAAGGATCAAAGACAGCTCTTTTACATTTTCCGGTTACCCCTGGCCGCTGACGCTTAGGATCGTGTCAGAGGCCTAGGACCTCAGACACGATACTAAGCGTCAGTGGCCAGCGTTGAGCGGAAAAGCGCTTTTATTCTCGCATAAAGATCAAATACAGCGCCCTCACATTTTCCGCTCAACGCTGGCCGCTGACAGGAGCGTTGTCTTTGATCTTTATGCGTGATTAAAAGAACTTGCTTTTTAAATCGGCCGTACGCTCATGCTTAGTATCGTGTCTGAGGCCTGATGCAGACAGAAATATTAAATGAAACTACAATATTGCATTTTATTATTTATTTATTAGACTAAGTAAATATAAATATAATATTTTTCCATAAATTCATCGCCATATCTAAGAACATAATATTTGAAGACTTTATTGCTAATGTAAAATTCTTTGTCAGAATGAATTAAGAGTATACAGTGTGTCTACGTATGTTGTCGTCATACGAGAAACTTTTTATTATTAATTTTATTTAAAAAAATCTTATAAAAAGCTCTTCACGCAAAATTTAGTCTATATAAAAAGTTCTGCATAGTCCAAAATTCAAAAAGCAATCATCAAATATCAAGTTGTATCAGTTATCTACGAGGTTTGGCCAAAAATGCAATTTTTGCTTAAGAGTAAAGTACCTGTATTTTTGCTAATACATTGCTTTTAAATATGCGATTTTTTTGATTTTTTTTTCTCGACCTTTTTTTCTGCGATAATGGTAAAAATTTAGTTTTTACGTTAGTGCAATCATTTTATAAGTAAAAATTTCATAGGACAATGTTAAATACATTTTTAAAATTACTGTTATCATAAAAGCGCGTACAGACGAGTGTAATGCAACATGTAGGGTACAGGTACTTTACTCTTAAGCAAAAATTTATTTTTTGGCAAAGCCTTTTAGATGACCAATACAATGTGATACCTGATGAAGAACTTTTTTAAAAAATAACTTTTTTAAAGTTAATAATAAAAAAGTTTTTCATATGACGCCAACTTACGTACAGCCCAGCTAATGGATATAAATTATTAAATAAATTATAATACAGATTAAAATAATAATGGTAGTACAGGAAATGAATCTCAAAAAAGGTAAAACCTCGCAATTCTTTGGTTCAGCTGCATTAACTTAAAATTTTTACAGAAGGTAGGAAATAGTTTAAGGATCAAAAACTATATCGAACCGAAGGGCGCCGAAACCCTGGGTTTTGTGTTTTAAACTACGGAAATCGATGTAAACAGTGATTCCAAGCCAAAAATGTCCAATAAGTTATTTTCGTAAAACTAATATGAAAAAAAACGATTTTTTAATGGTTTATCGCAAATAACTCAAAAATTATGCATTGTATCAAGAAAAAAATTATAATTTTTCTACGAACCACGGCGTGTTGGTTAGCTTTTTTCGTCAAATGTAAAATTTGATAGATTCAAAGTCAAATAACGGAAAACTGCAGCATTTTTTAAGGAAAACTCATACAACATTTTTTAAAGTTTATAATCAGACTTTTTTTCTAAAAAAAAGAAGGCTCTAGCATGAAAGCAAGTTATGATAAAAATAAGGTCAATACCTAATTTTTTCTATGAAAAAATCAGTGGATATAACCCCCAAACTACCCCCTAATTTAAATTGACCTTTACCCCGTCTGACATTCTCTTTACACATATATACACATATTGGTAATAAGTTTAAAAAGATCGACCAATTAAAAATCCCCATTTCAGAATAATTACGTAGATTAATATGGTCCGAAGTGGGCTATTTGAATTTTATGTAAAAAAAATTGATCGTTTTATTTTTTAACGTATCTGTTTTACTTTTAACGATAGAAAGTTTTTTAAGGTTTTGTAGGTTTTATTTTAAGCTATAAGGCTCTGTTAATTAAATTCTCAAGGACCCCTTGGTTATTAAATAGGGTAAGTTTAAAGAGCTCGCAAAAGGTGGTGTATGTTAGAAAATAAGGGATTTAAACGACTACGTATACCTCGCCAAATATTTATTGTATAAAATTATACTTACAGAAAAATGTTGATCATTTAAAAGCTACAATTTAGTACTCTATCATAATTTCTTTATCCTCAGTATTTTCTAGGGTTCGTAAATATCACGATATTTATGGAAAATATCAAAATATCGGATATTAACGATATATATCGGATATCTTTTTATGAAGAGGCATTTTTTTCGTTAAATTAATAATTAAAAAGTCTTCCATTTGGTATGAACTTTTGAAGACACGCAGTGTATAGGAATTTTGGATATTTATTCGGCATAAATATCGCGATATACAGGATGTCTCTAAAAGGTCTGTACAAAATGCTGCCACAAATTCCTTGAGTCAAAATACAACAATCTAACGTAATTTACCTTAGTCCAAAAGTTGACCGTTTGGGAGATACAGGATGTCAAAGTTTTAATTTTATTTTGGTTATTTTTAAATATTTTCTTTACCATTAAACATTCTTTGGCAAAATTTGGTATTAGGAGGTTTCTTTTAGGGTTCGAGGGCATCGAAAGTTGTCCATATTTTTCCCATAAAATGTAGAGGTAGCCACCTGCAGTCCTTTGCTTTTTTAAAATACCGTAACTTTTTGGCGGCTTGGTATAATATGACTTTAATAGAAAAAATCTTTTCTCCTATAATTTTTGTCTAAAAATGGCATACCTGTTAAATATCGATACGAGCAACCGTTTATGAGATATTTCAGATTAAACGTTTTATACCACACAAAAGAAATCCCTCACGCATTATCTGGGTCATCCGGATTTTTTTACGCTTTTTAAAAATGCTACCACAAACTCCTTGGGTCATAATACAACGATCTTATGCAATTTACCTCAGTCGAAAGGTTGATCGTTTGCGAGATACAGGGTGTCCAAGTAAAAAAATAAATACATACTTTAAAAAGGATTTTTTCCACTAGCGTGTGGAAAGTAGCACTTTTACGCACGCAGTTTAGTTTGAAAAGTGCAAACATTTTAAACCAAATATTAGTGAGTGTCAATGAAGGATTTTCATGCACTTCATATTTAAAAGAAAATGTTGCTTTGGTATGGTAGGATATTAGGTAGCATTGTGTTAAAAAAAAAAATTTAGTTTTTGTTTCCCTTACGCTCGTAGAAAAATAGCGTTCTTAACACGTGCCGAAAGTGCCTTTTCCGCAGTCGCGTGTGGAAAAGTGGCACTTTCAGCACTAGTTAGGAAATACACTATTGTAAGTTTTTCTCAAAAAATGCAGAATTTTCCTGTTATTTGACTTTAAATCTATTAAATTTTGTATTTGACGAAAAAACAAACCATAAACACCATGTATCTCGGTTAATATTAGTCACAGAAAAATTATAGCAAAAATTTTGTTTTGAATCGTGAAAAACCTGAAAAATACTAGTTTTAAAAAAACAATGCTTTAAACATTTTGCTCAAAATCAGTTTTTTAATCGATTGTTGTGGATAAAATGTAATAAAAAATGTATACCCTCAAGATGGATCGGCAACCACCCAAAGGGTTTTGGCGCCCTTCGGTTCGATATAGATTTTGATCCTTGGACTATTTCCTACCCTTTATTAAAATTTTAAGTCAATTCATGCAGGACCAAAGAATTGCGAGGTGAAATGCTTTATTTACTGTACTATAGATAAATCTCAAGGGCTCTTTTTAAAATAATATCACCAATTTATATTTTTGTTTCGACTTCGTTTACTGCTACAAAAAGGTTTTTCTTCCTTCAATATCTTTTACACCTTGCTTTTGCAAATTATGCAGTTGATTTTCTAACTCATCTTTGTTTTTATCATTTGAGTAATAAATTTTAATACAGGTGTGCAATAGTGGAATATACAATTCTAATATATCGCTGTCACTAAAACAAAAATATATTTTAAGCATAAAGCAAGTGAAAAAAAATCCCTAAATTATATAGGGAGGACGCGTGAGATAGAAAAAAAAATTAAAATATTTATTTTTTGCTCAGATTTTTATGGTAAATTACACATAGAAATTGGCCCAAAAATAAGTGATGATGACAGCTCATTTTTGTTTAATGAAAGCACCTACCTTTTATTTCCTTTTTGGAATGTTGCATCAAATCTTAACAATGTTTCATGCACCATATATACCAAAAGTCAACAAGTTAGAGACCCTTACCACTGTTTCCTTTTAAAATTTGTGATAACGCAAAAGCAAGAAAAAATTAATATACAATTCAGAGGGTTGTTTTTTTTCGTTGTAAAAACGCGCAGACACGTCGATCTTTATTATATTTGGCCAGAGCCACCAAGAGCCGTGTCAAGTCATAGTACAAGCAAAAGTTACCGGCCCCCTTTCAGACCAGGCCCCGGTAATTTGTACCGCCCTCTCGTCGGGCCTGTATGTGGCTGCTGTTTTTATTATACAGCGTGTCTACTTAAGTTCACACCATATGGAAAACTTTTTGATTATAAATTTTACGAAAAAAAAGAGATTCTTTATAAAAAGTTCCGCATGGTCTAAAACCCAAAATGCAATTTAATTTTTGCAGTGTATTCAAGGTGTGTCAAAAAATATGAATTTTGCTCAAGAGGAAACTACCTTCATTTTTCATAATATCGAAACAGTTTTTAAAGAAAAGATGTTTAGGATTAAAAATAATATTTAAATATGGAAAGTTGGTCTTTTTTAAGAAAAACTTATTTTTTTAAATTTTTATGCGTTAATGGTGAAAATCCATATGCACCAAGAGACATTTAAGTTTGTACATTAGTGCATTCGTATTTCGAAATGTAATATGTACAGAAAGCTTAGGAAACAAACAAAACAGTGAAAAGTCACAGAAACTTTCTTATCACAAAAAAAATGTTAAAAAGTTTTTTTCTTCTAAATAAACCAATTTGCATATTTGAAAGTTATTTATATTCCTAAACATATTTTCTTTATAGAAATCTTTGATATTATGAAAAATAAAGGTGCTTCCCTCTTGAGCAAAATTTATATTTTTTGGCATACCTCATATTGATGATTTCAAAGATCAATGAGACCTCTGGTGGTCAACGGCGCAACCTAAGAAAGCAGGTGATCGGACATGTTTACCCATTGAAATGGGTATAAATATAATATTATTTACTTCACTATCTTTAACACGTATTTTTGAGCCCTGTGCATGAATAGCTGTGGGTTTTGCTATGATTTTTATTAAAAAGTCTTTCTTTTCACCTATATTAAAACGTTTATTCTGGTATCAGAAGAGTCATTAACATCTAAAATAAAAAGACTTGTGTATTATCAAAATAATATGGTTGGAGCTCAAGATTTCTTCTCCTTCCACTGTGCACCTACTATCGGGAGTGCAATTGTGGTATGAAAATACTGAGCTTAGCGTCAAAAACAATTATTCACTCATTCCGAAAAAGTTTTACATAGCGTTCTCTTCACTAATCACCACAAAAAGTCTATTAAACCATCAAGGGCACTACTCAAACTCACACTCCCTTATTACGTACAAATCTATACAAATTCACGGCTGTATTGAAACTTGAACAGTATTTTATACCGTTTTAATAGCAAAAATCCGTGACAGGATCAAAGCTAGCTACCTGCATATTACCTGCTTCTTTCGACTTTGTTTACGTTTAGCGGCGCCTCCATCGATAGTTAAAATCGCCAATACCACTGCAAAAAATTAATATATAATGATTGCATTTTAAGTTTAAGACCATGCAGAACTTTTTATAAGGAATCACTTTTTTCATAAAATAAAGAATAAAAAAGCTTTCCCTATGAATTGAACTTAAGTACACATGCAGTATTTTTCTGCATCTGTTATTTGTGACATTGGGCGCAGTTAGCAAATTGCAGGGCTTTTAATGTCATAAATAAAAGAGATAATAGAGTGAGCCAAATTAATGTTATTACTTCTTATTAAAGAAAAATTTAACGCGCTTCATATGGAGTTCTTGACCTTAAAAGTTAGAATAAAAAAATATTATTTATTTTATTAGTTTTTAAAGGATGCTACAGGAGCAATGATATTTGGGCAACTGAATAATTATCTCATACTAATGTTTTTTCCAAAGGTGTTCAGTTAGTAGGGACTGTACAGGGTTAGACGATTTTTGTTATTTACTGTATACATTTTTGACATGTCACAAATACCACACTTTGCTTTGACTTTTTAAGTCCTTTATTTTTTTACAAACCAGATTACCTTATTTAAATCGTTATTTTGTACCCTTCTTTATAAAATTGCATTTTAAACACGGACATACTAGTATTACATATGTAATAAAAAATCAATTTATTTAAAAATAGTGTTTATGTGTATTAAAAAATGTTCTCATAAACATCGTTTTTAAAAATTAACCATATTTTAAGGATTTTTTCAAACATATTGATTTTTTTATTAACTATAAAGTTCTAGTATGTAGGTCTGTTTAAAACCCGATTTTATAAAGAACTGTACAAAATATCAATTCAAATAAGGTATACCTTTTTTGTAGAACAAAGATAAAAGGATCAAATGGTCAAAGCAAAGGTCAAAGTCACCTCTGCTGAAAATGCACACATTAAATGGAAAATAATTGTCTTAACCTTTATAATTCCGACTTTCTAAACAGCCGTTTACGTATGAAAAGTAGCATTAATATGAGTTTATTTTAGCTACCCAATTATCATTGGTACTGTGGCAGCGATTCAAAAGTTATAATTGATATAAGTTTTATTTATTCTAACTTAATAATAACTTCCTAACAAAGCGCGATAGAACTTTTTTATATAATAAGTACTGACATTATTTTTCTCACTCTATCACCTCTATCATTAATTACATCACCTATCAGGACACCCTGACTATTTGAGCAATATTATTCTGATTCCTGATAAGATTAAAAAGGATATATTCTTTATTGGTTTCATCAAATCAAAACTTACTAAATTATTGTTTGTTTATGTAAAAATCCCCTTTTATAATAACCTTAAAACATTAATCAAAATAGTGTGGGAATGCACCCACTGTCGTAAATGTTAAACAAAAGGCTCTTCCTTAGGTAATTTTAGAGTAATACTAAATAACTTTAATTTTAAATAGTTGTAGTTTGTAACGTTGAAAGATTTTTTTCAGTCCAATTTTCTTTGAGTAATGACATTAAAAGGGGCGGAAAATTGTCAATTATAGTAAAATATAATAATTTTTTCAGTTGACCTTTTAATTTAAAACATTTAGATAATTACAAATTTTCGGCAAACATTTTTTGGATAAAAATTGTTACAAAATATCAGCATTTTTAACCTTACACAAATATAAAAACATTTTTAGATGAAAAATAAATTAGGTCTAAAAAACATCAAATTCATCATCATTAAAGGAAAAAATTTCTTGGAGAACAAAAATTAAAAAAATAGTGGTTTTATTATTCCCTGATATATTTATATTTGTTTCTTAAAAATCTTACCTAACACCATCAAATCTGTATAAAGCTAAATTAGCCCATTTTAAAGAATGAAGTGAGCCTGGGATTTCTGCAGAGCATGCTACCAGTCTACACAATGTAAGAAGGACAGCATGTGATCTATCTGAAAAAATCTAAAAAAAGTTGAAGATATATCAAGTATATCTAATTAGATTTAAAAATATACTTTTTTATTTTGCCTTTATAAGTTATACACAAGAAATCATTTATAAGAAAAGATATAACTATATAAGTAATAAACACTAATGGCTATTGTAGTGACATATTTTAATAAAGACAACCCAATGTCTAAATCTGTCCTATCTGGTGTTTAAACTCAATAATTATTTTAATCACTAGCGTAGCAAGGGGAGGGGTCAAAAGGGGGTTTTATATAGGAAAAAAGGTAAATTTTTTGGTTTAGTGGTTAATAACTAAAGAAAAAAGTGAAGAATGGATATAATATAGTGAGAAAGGCCCCCGTTTGGAGGTGAGGACACTTTTTTTTGCTGTCTAAAATTATTTTCACAAAAAAAACAATAATTGAAATGGTATGGGCCCCACTTTACTTTCCGCCCAGGGCACAATTACCTCTGGATACGCCACTGGTTTTAATAATTTTAGTTAACAATACATGCGTATATTATTCTATTTTAATGCTTTATTTTCTTATTTCTATAAGCTTTCAGAGTCTTAGTTTTGCTGTAATGAGGGGTTTAAAACAATATTTTTAAGAAAAAACGCCACTGCAATTTTCTAAAATAAAAATATTTTTAAAATTCCCATTTAGTTTGACACAAATTTGATCTCCTCTTCCTGACTTTTTTTATTTGATGCACGGTTTTCGCGTAAATAAATAAAAACCATTTCTTGGCATGGTCAAATTTTTATCTAATTGAAGAATAAATATCAAATGTGATTTTATACTGTAGAATTTGATATTTTCGATACGAAATGACCATGCCAAGAAATGGTTTTTATTTATTTACGGGAAAACCGTGCATCTAATAAAAAAAGCCAAGAGATTAAATTTGTTACAAACCTAATGGGTATTTAAAAAATTATTTTTATTTTCGAAAAACGCAGTATATTAAAAAATATTTAACTTAAACCTCTCATAGATGACACTAGTCAAAATTTACGTTTTTTTGTATGCCAAAAAATGTCTTTTGGTGCACACAGAAGGCTTTCCTCAAACTTTTTAAAAATTTCTAAATTGGTATAAAAGTTATAAAAAAACAATATATTTTAAAAAAATTTAACACCCTTTAATTCAAAAACTAAGACATTTAGGACATATGTTCATATACATTTTTTCCTAATTTTCATTGTTAAATTTATATCCAAAGTTTCTCAGATACCTCGGCGGCCACCCTGTGTATACCTACTACAATGCACAATATAATTTAGGTTTAACTTATCAGTAATATTCTTACCTTATTAAGAAGTTTGAAAATAGTTTCTAATATGTTATATGCATCTGTATAATTTTTTTCATCCAACAACTCTTTGGCATGGGTTAATTCAGGTTCTTGTAAAAATATATGCATTGGTTTTGAAGTTCTGAGTTTACTTTCACTTGAGACATGCTTTAGTAAAGATTCAAATCCAGTGCTTCTGAAAGAAATGAGTTCATTGTCAAAGTTACCAGTAAGGACTTTTTTGGGAATATCACGTTTGCCATTAATGATGGATATTCTTTTTAAGTGAAAAGAAAAGATTTGAAAATTGAGTATATCGCCTTTCTATCACAGAAGGACTTAGATCGTCGCTTCCAGAAATATATCGTATTTGCAATGTGTATATAACATATTTTTGTCATCTTCCTCGGAGATTCGAGCAGAAATTATTTCAAATATCAAACCCTGCTTATCTGAACCTAAAAATGTACTCATTAGAAATATTTCCTGTGTTATATATCCTAAACATACTTAATATTTGAGTCATTGTACTGTACTTAATTGTTATAGTCTTTGTTTATTAATTTTTCATTTTCTTGGTTAATTAAAAACCAAAAACAAAACAAGTTTGACAATAGCACATTCCATTCGAAAAGATAGTGTGTATGGAGTTAAGTTGTGCAGTTTTGCTTGCAAAAAAAACAAGAGGTTTTGAAACTGGGAGCAACTCCGAAATTGACCAAATTTGGTATACGGGGGTTTTTGGGGCGCTAATCACGAATCTGAAAGACTTTTAAGTCGGAAACGTCTCGTTTTATCATCAAAGTTGGTATTTAAACTAACCCTATTTTCACTATATATTCTCCAATCTTTTTGTACACAAATCTTAATTTTAAGTTACAGTCAAGGCCGTATTTTTTTAAATCTTTTTGACATCCCACGAAGGCATATGCCTAAATACCAGAGTACCGTGGGTGTCGGGTTATTAGATGTTTAACCCATCGTTCCCCTGTTCTGTCAACGTTGTCCAAGTACTGAAACATGCAGTTATGCATTTCACAGCACCTTTTAGACAACGCGGTAATGCCACCACGGTCGTTATTTTTAAATAACTACTACCTAATAGTATTATCCATTAGGCTGACTAGGCTACAGCCTAGGGCGGCATGAAAAAAATAGGGCGCCAGACAGGGAGTTTTAAAAAAGTGTAGGTTGAGTGGGGATTGATGAAGTAAGGCGCTTGGACCTTTTTTTTTTTTGCTCTCTAAAAATTTTTTGATGGAAAATGGGCGCTCCGGGAATTTAAGCCGAAGGCGCCACAAATACTTAATACGGCCCTGGTTACAGTGGTACACAATATTTGATTTTCACCTTTTAAACCCTTAGCAGATTATGAAGGAGGCAGTGGAACAGTGAACGCACGGTTGTAGCATTATTAAAGGAAACATTCCCAATTTATTTGATAAAAGGTGTGAAATACATAGAAAAACCAGGTTTTATAAGGTGAAAATCATATATCTTGGGCAACTTCAGCTTTACATTAGGAATTGTGTGCAATAAAACGGGTAAATATAGTGAAAATGAGGTTAGTGCAATTTACAACTTTGATCGTGAATATCTCAGAAACAAAACGTTTTCGACTAAAAATTCTTTCAGATTCATCAAAATCGGAGTTGCGGTCGGTTTTAATATCCACAACTACATAGTTCAGCCCAAAATCATTGGACTAGTCTAATGATCTTGAGTTCAGCCACCGATTACTTGTTATATCTCTTTCTTTTTAAGCGATCTCGTTTCTTTACAGCGTTCTCCGACCTGTTTTCAAATACGGTTAATGACGCCATCATTTACCTAAAAAAATTAATGATGTTGACCGTTTCCAACAAAAAATACGGCTCAAGCTTTTTTGTACTACTGTCAAATTGGGTGCTCCGTACATGTCAAATAGGGGTAAATGTTGGGTTAAAAATGTACTTATCAAATATATCGAAAAGTTACAAGTTGATTTTCAAATTAAGGTTCATCAGATGTTCGGCATTGTAACAATATTTTAATATCTATGAAGAATTTAAAAAAGAAAAGTTTTTATTACATAACCTAATTGAGCCGGAAAAGAAAACAATGAGTGCCCCCGCAACAACCATCCATCGAGCCTCCACTTTTAACTGGCAAGAGTTTGTTTGTGGTTGGGGGCTGCATTCATCAACGTGACTGTGACCTATCCTATTAACAAATTAATTTTTAGACAGGTAATAACTTTTCACTAGCAGTTACCCAGTTCTGTGCATAAAGTCATATTATCATTAACATAAAATAAAAAGACCATTTTTTGTTTCTTGTACTTATAATTTAAGATAACGGTAATTAAAGTTTGTTAATGTTTTTCGTAATTTTCTAGAAAATGGGAGCAACTCCGATTTTGACGAAATTTGGTATACGGGGGTTTTTGGGGCGCTGATCACGAATCTGAAAGAATTATTTGGCGGAAACGTTTCGTTCTCGAGATATCCATCATCAAAGTTGATATTTGAACTAACCTTATTTTCACTATATTCCCCCTTCTTTTGCACACAATTCTTGATTTAAAGCTAAAGTGTCACACAATATTTGATTTTCACCTTTTAAAACCCCGTTTTTCTACGTTTTTACATTATTTTTGAATTAAATTGCGTGGCTTTTCTTTGATAATCCGGCAACCATACATACACATAGGGCTTCATGGCAAACTGGGATTAAAATGATTCAAAGTATAGCTATGCAGTTTAATGCAAAAATAATGTAAAAACGTAGAAAACGGGGTTTTAAAAGGTGAAAATCAAATATTGTGTGACAGTTTAGCTTTAAATCAAGAATTGTGTGCAAAAAGAAGGGGGAATATAGTGAAAATAAGCTTAGTTCAAATTTGAACTTTAATGATGGATATCTCGAGAACGAAACGTTTCCGCCAAATAATTCTTTCAGATTCGTGATCAGCGCCCCAAACCCCCGTATACCAAATTTCGTCAAAATCGGAGTTGCTCCCATTTTCTAGAAAATTACCATGTTTTTAGATGTTACATGGAATAAAAACTAAAAGTGCATTTGTGCAATTAAAGGATGAAGGACTATATTTTCTATATCGAGGAATCTTACCACCTCTTTGTCAGAAGACTTTGTCATTATCAATAATGTTTGGAGTGTTTGAGGAAGTACGTCAGCCACTAGTACAAATGAACATTAACCCTTATATTGCTAAAATTATAGGAGCTTTAGCTTCTGGAACCACAGAAGCAGTATTAATGCCATTTGAAAGAGTTCAAACTTTATTAGCAAATGCCCAATATCATAGTGAGTTTAAAAATACAGCGCATGCATTTAAAGCATTAAGGCCATATGGAATAGGAGAGTACTATAGGGGATTAGTGCCCATTTTATGTCGTAATGGACCATCAAATGCAGGATTTTTGTATTACGTGAAGAAGTTCAGGCATTTATTCCTAGATATGAAAATGAATTTGTAAGGACTAGTGCTGAATTTTTTTGTGGTGCTTTGATAGGTGTTTTTCTTTCCAGTATTTTTTATCCATTTAATGTTTTAAAGATTGCAATGCAAAGTAAAGTTGGTGGTGAATTTGAGAATCCATGGAAAGTATTATTTCAAATTTATAAAGACAGAGGTGGCAAAATTAGGTATATTTATCATGGTGTTCAGATGAATTGTACAAGGGCATTTATAAGTTGGGGTGTAATGAACACTGCCTATGAACATATAAAAGCACTTATGTAATGTAGCGAATTGTAAATTTCCTATTTTAAATGATATTTTTTACATTTTTGTTGAAAATGACTATATTTTTGTTATTTTAATTTTAAGAATAAATTTTTATCTAAATGTTTAATTAATTGTTGTCTTATATATTATAAATGAAAAATATGAATGTAAAAAAGTGTTTTTTTTTAGTGCATTATTTTCTATCTAAGCATGTGGGTATCCAAATTTTTGTTTTATTTTTTTATTTTTTTATTAATTGGTGGATAATTTTCAAGCCTTTTAGTATTTGGTAATATTTTATAAATTGATTAAAATAAATTACTACTATTAAAGAAAGAGTTATAACAAATTGTGGTTGTGGTAATTTGTTTTTTAATTTGTTTTTCTTTTAAGCCTGATTTTTAGTTTCAGTAACTTAAGAAGTAAGACTTAAAGTTAAGTCGTAAAAAAAATGAACATGTTATAAGTAACCTAATAATTTATAGTGCTAAAAACTTAAGCAGTAAGAAATAATTTACTCTCATTCTTACCTTAAGTCTTAAGGCTCAGTGTTTATTTATGGGCTATTTTCCATCAAAATTCAAAATTACAGCCTTCTTAAACTAATAAGTTTAAGAAGGCTGTAATTTTATAAAATATAATTTAGGTAGATTTTTCCCTTCCCTGTTACGACAGACTTCTACAAAAATCAATAAAAGTAAAATTTGAAGGAAAATAGCCCATAAATAAACAAAAATGTAAACATTCGCGGCCGATTATCAGCGAAGGCTGTGATAAAGTACCTATATTTATAAAAATGACAACAATATTCATAACCTAAAAACCGTTATCAATGGCGTAGCTACAGGGGGCGGTCGCCCCTCCTGCCTCCTTGATTTGGCGCCCCTTTAGTAATTAAATAATAATACTTAAAAAACCGTCTTTTAATTTTCCATATATTCTTCACAGAACACAATTATGGCTATTAACAACATACCACCACAATATTACAAAGTGTAAATTCACAAATTAAAATTAAGTTCGTCTCTCGTTTGACAGCATTTATTAGAAGAGCGACTTAAACTGCTACCTAAAGCAAAAAATACTGAAGGTTTCATAAATCACAATAGGTATAAATTTTTTATTAAAGAAATAAAAATAGCATTAATGATATCCCAAATATCTGCCGAAAATTAAATGCCATAAGGGGGCAGTGTTTAGTTTTAAATTTGGTATTGTTTCGGTATTATTGGATAGTAGGTATCTTAAACGAGAGCGCCACAGTTTGTGTTTTTTTTTTAATAAATATAATACAATTTCGATAAAATTAACAATTTTGATAAATTTAACAATTTATATTTTATTGCCATATAATACCTCTGCCAAACAAATTGGGTGTTGTTTACAAAAACACACGAATTGATTTTACAAGATAAACATTTATAACTAAAAAATATTTAAAATTACCAATGGTAGATAACCCACTTTTATTTTTAAAGATAGAACAATATTATAAAAGTATATGTTTTAAAGAATTTAATTTTATGTAAAAATTTAGAGTAAATGCATGTTTTTTTCCAAATTTTCTACGTTACGCACTTGAATACTTAATATGAAGAAGCAAATTATAAATAGACATAGAAATAATCTTTTAAACTTTGATCTATCTTGCTCAATATTTAAATTTTAATGTGTAGTAATAAAATGGTTTTTTAATACTTTAATGCTTTGGTTTAAAATTTTGATATAAAATTAAATTCTCTACAACACATTGCTATACAATTCTTCCTATATTTTTAAAAATAAAAGTAATTTATAATTTATATTCATGGGTATTTTTATATATTTCAGTATTTTTAGCTTTATTTGTTTTCTGGGAGATTAAATTTAAAGAAAATATTATTTGGCTTTTCTCCAGAATAAAATTAAAAAGTTTATTTAACATTTTATGAAAATTAAAACTTTTATACAAATGTACAACCACTATTAGTCACCCATGTTTACATGTCGGTATTTAGTTAGACTGTCTGTTTTCCCCACATTGCCTATGTGTTATGTTATTTAGCTGATCCGGTATAATATGTTGATGCATATATTATTATTACCCCATGTAAAATGGAATGTTGCCTTTTCAAGCGGTTATTTAAAACAAAGCTTTATACTTAAAGATACAGGCGCCCTAAAAGCACTTCGCCCCTCCCGCCCCTAAACCCTGGCTATGCCACTTCCCGTTATTACTGCTTACTTCGTACATATTAACGCTTAAGTGTTACCTTTTACGGCTTACGTTACTGAAACTATAAATCGAGCTTTAGAATTGTAGTTTAGTAAAATTTGTAGGTTGTTAAAATTAATCCCATACCTCATAATATGTAGATGAATCTTAGACTCTTCACAAAAAAAAAGGATAAAAGGTCATTGGGTATTATATTTGAGGCAAAAGGGTAAAAAGCCTTTTAAGAGAGTTAATAAATTAAATCGCGCATGGGCTGCAGTAGTGGCACTACTTAAAAAACATGAGTTGTGAATCAACAGTCAGGTGTAAATTGAAAAGTACATATTCTTTTTAGCAGCAATACCGAGAAGATATCAACTTAAGGGTAATTTTCGTTCAAGCAAACTAAAGAATTTCTTATGCTTTTACCTTAGCAATAAGAACTTTAAACTTTTTCAAATTATGATTTTTTGAGCTGTGCTGCTTTGCAGCCCATGAGTGAAATAATGGCTACAATTTTTATTTAATTTTTTTAATAAACGAATTGGTCTACTACTAATATTCTATTCATTGTCATTTGGGTGCCTAAACATAAAAAATTAAAAAACATAATTTGAGCTCTGCATCTTTTGCCATAAATGTATCATTATTGTAAAAAGTTCATATTATCTTATTTTTTTGTTAGGCGATGTCTATTTTTGTTGCCTTACAAAAAAGTTATAAATAAAAATTTAAGAAAAAATATAAAAAGTACTTATAATTATTTACCCAGAGCTTTAAAACAATTAAACATTTTTTCACCATTATGTCAATAATAAATTTACTATTTACAGGGGACCCGCGGTAATCCAACGAACGTTTTGCAAGGCAATGTCGGACTATCGAATTGTTCGGATTATATGGTACTGTCTTAGACCCTCTATAATCCGGGCTTTTTGTAACAGAATACTTTGTAATCCGACAAATTTAAACTGAAACAATACGCATTCAGCACTATGGTGGTGCAAGTTACAAACCATT
Source organism: Listronotus bonariensis (assembly GCA_014170235.1). Classification (NCBI taxonomy): domain Eukaryota; kingdom Metazoa; phylum Arthropoda; class Insecta; order Coleoptera; family Curculionidae; genus Listronotus; species Listronotus bonariensis. The sequence goes on along the minus strand of JACEGR010002494.1, from coordinate 67,481 downwards.
CAATCATGCTTAGTGCGGATTTGCCGAAATTTTTAGGTATATTTAATAGTACTAGATCTGTCGAATTATTGGGGGCCCCAGATTAGACAGGGTTCGCATTACCGCGGATCTACGGTATAAATAGTTGGTATAACTAACGAATGTTCGCATTTGTAAATATTCGCATATTTTTTGCTACTCGTATTCGCAAGACACGATGCGAATGTTTTCCACGTTTGGCGAATTTATTTAATAGTTTAAAACGGCGTATAAACATTTTCTGATACGGCGACGCATAGGTTCCGCGTTGTGTTGTTTTCCTATGAGAACATGAACCTATTGAAGTGGCTAAATGTGTGTACGGATTGGATGAATATGGAGTGATAATACAACTGACAAAACTTTAAATTTTTATTTACATGTAGATATCGAATAACAAATCATTTTGGACCAGTCTTGAGGTAGGAAACTATATTAGAATTATGTACCGTCCATCAGAGTTTCTCTATATATTTCCAAGTATATATAAAATAACCTTGCCGTCCGTCTTGTTTTTGTGAGTCTAATTTAAATATAAACAAAATCTAGTATTAACAAAAATATTTTTACTTACTTTAAAAAAATATAAAAATCATCAATCAATCAGCCAGTGGCGTACCTAAAGTCCCCCCTTTCGGTACGCTATAGTGGAATCAGCGTAACACATTTTGAAATGAGTCCAAACTTCGCTAGTAGTAGGAGAGCTAGTGAACCCTTCGAGTAACGTTAGGCCTGTAAGGCTGGAAATTTGTATAGTGATAGAGTCATAGCATGCCAAGTACGAAAATCGTCACCTGGCAGGCATCAGCTGTGCACATCATCAGCCTGTATATTTTTAAAAGTTTAAAAAATAATAAAAACAAAAAAACTTGAAGCTGTAAGCTCAGGTCTTTTACCGTTTAGCCTGTACCCTACGATACCAATAAAAAAAACACCCTGTACTGTGAATTATCAAGATTTTTCTGTTATGAAGATTACCCAATACAATTTTATTAACAGAATATATTGACATAACTTACTGTTTTTTAAATGGGACACCCTGTATATTATACCACCATTAAAATATCATTTAACGAGCTTTACAAAAAAAAACACACATTTTATATATCTACCTTTAATAGTTTCGGAAATATGGTCATTTAAACCTGGATATAATTTTCATTACATCTATTACAGTCTAAGCTTAGTCCCGTAGGACAGGTAAGTCAGATTTAAATGGTCATATTTCAGGAACTATATATTAAAGATAAAGATATAGATATATCAAATGTGGTATTTTTGTAAAGCTCTTTAAAAGACCTTTTAATGGTGGTATAATATACAAAGTAAAGTTAAAAAGTAAGTTATGGCAATATATTCTGTTAATAAAATTGTTTGGTGTAATCTTTATAACAAAAAAACTTGATAATTCACTGTAAGAAATAAGAAAGTTTTAGAGATTTAAAATGTGGACTAGTTAGATTGGACGTACTGTACAGTGAACCACAGAATAACACCATACAGTGTGTCTACGTAAGTTGGCGTAACAATTTCCCTTCCTTATTTTGACATTTGAAAACAAAATGAGGTTAAGGGTTAAAGTAATTTTTGTTTACTTTTAAATTTTATCGTTAAAATATACTAAAAAAGTTAAAACTTCACCATTTTTAACTATACAAAACAAATAAATAAAATAGACTATAAATAAAAAGAAATAATATTCCAGTTTTAGGTTAAAAATAATACAAGCATGTCATGTTGACCAATAACACTTCTTCACATAGGAGCGTTAAGGTTTAGCAGTAATAAAATAGGGTTTTTCCCTTAATACTGCTAGCACTATTTGCCTATTCCAATAATTCCCTATTAAACCGTGTCAGTCGTCCACGAGGTTTGGACAAAAGTATAATTTTTGCTCAAGAGTCAAGAATCTGTATTTTTACTAATATCGAAAAATCTTATATCGTTTCTGCGTGGTCGGGGCACCCATTTTCTCTTGATTTTTTTTCTTAAAACTAAGTTAATAACCAAAAACAACAAAAAAATATACCTTTTTTCCTTTTGGAGGCCCCTTCTAACTGGGGGCCTGGAACGGACCGCCTGCCCTCGCTACACTAGTGCGCCAACTGACGTAGACACACTTAGTATAGTTTAAAACATAAAGAAATGTTTGTTTTTGTAGAATGTCGCTTTTGACAAAGTTTTTGACTTTCTTGTTGCACCCTGAATAAAAACGAATAAAAAACTGGAACAGTCACCATTCTCAACACACAATTTGGAGCAGTAACCTTTTTCCAAAAAATCTAAAAAACAGGAACACCGCGTTTTGTTTTGGTATTTTTTAAAGCGTAATAGCGATTTGAATTAAAAAATAGATGCAGTCTGTTAAATTAATTAACAGAGTTTACTAAAAAAAATCGCTTATTGATGTACGCTCGGGCAGGGGCATAAGAGCTGCAGAGCTGCAGAACCACCAGAATTTTTAAGCTGCTTGGTATTTTTTCATAACATTCAATTCATCATTTTACAATTAAAACTCTAGTATAGTAGGCACACGCATCTTCACCCAGTGACGACGCATCATAGATTACTGCGCAGTGGACCATTTTAAATAATACTCGGTCTCTCGCGACGTTGCTGCATTGACTAAACTGAGCGTCTCTTTTCGGTGCGCCGCACGATTGTTTTAATTTCCTCTATGCCGAATGCACTTGTCGTTGGGCAAAATTCGGCTGCTAAAATACGTAAATTTTGGTTATTCTTGTGCGGCATTCGCGGTAGCACTTTACAGGTTATTTAGACATTTTTTATATCGCGCGAGTGGAAGTCGACAAGTTTATATTTTTTATTCGTATTTGCAAGCGATAAGGCATGGTCAGCAGTTGGTGTAAGAGACTTGATTCATTTATCGGAAAAATTAAAGAAACACGATAATTCGAAGAATCATCTTCATAATGCGATGGAATATCCTTTATTGGGGACCGTTAACATAAGAGCTCAACTGGACACTGCATATTGGAGAAATATCCAGATACACAATGGGAGAGTATAAAATTTTGCGGTGCCTTCGAGTTAGCACTTAGAGGGCACGACGAAACTGAAACTTCTACAAATCCTGGAATATTTCGGAGACTGATAAACTTTTCTGCTGAGCTAGATGCAACTTTGAATGAACATTTAGAAAATGCCACAGTTTTTAAAGGATGCTCAAAAAAATGCAGAATGACCTCTTGGATTGCATGCTTGAAGTTATACAGGAAAACGTAATTCAAGAAATAAAAGATGCTTTATATTTGGCAGATATAGCCGATGAAACTACGGATGTATCAGCAAGGTCCCAACTGGCTATAATTTTTATATACACAAGAAACGTAGAACCTATAGAACGTTTTTGGAAATATTTACATTTTAACAGATGAGATGATAAATCTGTGAGTTTCAGTATTTTAAATGTTTTAGATTCCTGAAGAACAATTGCATGCTACGCAACTAGCTTACCCACTGATTGACAAAGAAAGGCTTAAAACTGAGCTATCAGTTATTTATTCCAGGGAAGACTGTAGAGGATTAAATGGTAGTTCACCACTTTTAAAATTTTTAATACAAAATAATTTAGAAAGCACTTTCAAGGAGACAAAAATGTGCTAGATATTTAATAACTACTCCTATGTCGACATTAGAGGCTGAAGGGTGTTTTTCTACACTTAAGCGAATAAAGACCTTCCTTCGAAATACCATATCACAAGATCGTTTAAGTGCATTGGCCATGCTTTCCATTGAAAAAGACTTTATGTCAAAAATCACAGACTTTAATGACAGAGTTATTGATCGATTCGCTTCGAAGAAGGATCGTCGAATTAATCTCATATTTAAACAATAGCGTAAGTTTCTAATAATTGTATTTCCGTAAATATTTTTTGTTCTCATTTTCGTTAAAACCCAGCCTACATAAAGATGAAACCTGATAACTGAATATCGACTTAGGATTAATTTCGATAAACTGGTGAATGCGCCGCGAATATATTATTCCATTTATTTGAGTAATTTAATTGCAGAACACCTATAATATTTTGCCACGAGCCGCCACTGCGATCGGGTGTGCTTCCGTGCATGGTTTTAGCGTTTACTTCTACACTGGTATAATATAACGTATTTTTTAAGACCCCTCCTATGATGAAAATAAGGTTTAAGGGGAATTTAAAATCAAGTAATTCATCCCTTAGCTAAATCGCGTATAAATCTTGTATAAATCGGATGCACACGCGTCACACCCCTCTGATTAGAATCGGACAGCTTAGTTTATCTCCCGGTTCTAATTGGGATTATTTGCTAAACAAAAGGTTTTGTTATCGAACAAGGGTCGTGGTGCGGCGCTAAAAGGGGAGGCGGATGTAAGCGAGAAGATTTAGAGATGTCGAATTTTATTGCGTAGAAAAATAATTTGCCGATTATTTATTTAATCGACCAATGGAGATGGAGAAGCTGGTGTGGGATTATTAAATTTAATCAATAAGTTAATTAGGTTAAATCCTGTTAATTGGTTCTCAGTGGATCACTTTATTATGAGTAAAATATATATTGTATATACCCAACTGGTGACAAGTTATAAATTTACACTTCCTTTAATTTTTTCTTTTTATTGTAAATATTAAATAAAAATCGTGATGTTGGGCTAATTCTGTAGTTGCCAAATCAGAAATGTAATTGTTGTTTGGTGATACCATATACAGAGTGTTTCACTATAAAACTATATACTTTTTTTCTCGTACGTTTAATACCTTAAGAAATTATTAAACTCTAATTATTGATTCAGAAACTTTAAAATTAACTCCAAAAACTAATTCTTATTTTAATTTATTTTGTATAATAAGAATAAAAAGTTAATAATGCTTTTTTAAATTTTCTAAAGAGATAGATTGATGTGTTTTGTATATAGACCTACGTTCAACACTTTTTGGAATATTAACAATTTGAAAAACAACCTTTGATATTCGATCATATTTTTAGTATCTTGTATCTAAATTACTTCTCTCTTTGTAGAGAAATCACAAACTAGTCAGCGCCAGTCAGCCAGTCAGTATCAGATTTTACAAAAACGTCTGGTAACCAGTTGGCAACCGGTCACGTGACAAAATAATAATATTCGATTGGCGCTGACTAGTTTGTGATTTGTCTACGAACAGGGCTACTATAAACCAGTTGTCAGTATCGGACTGGGTACCACTTGGCCCACCGGGCAAAATTTCAAAATGGTTCCCGGGTAGAAAAATATTTGGTAGTTAAGACTTAAAATTAAATTTTAATAGTGAAGTATAGAGTCAGTCACCTTTTACTTTGTATGTTTTTTTAGTAAATTAAGTACCTACATAACCAAAAAAAAAAAACATGATAAAGCTTTAAATATGAACTGCCTTTTCACAATAGCGGGAGCCAGGCGACGGACCGACGCTGTTGACGTGTATGGAGTATGGAGTCTTTTGAGACTTTTCACACGTTAAGAATCCGGAAAGTCGGTAAACTCAAAGGCTCCATATAATTTTTTATCACTCTGTCCGGCGAATCCGGCTTAGTCTGAAATGAGGGTAACTTTTTTACAAATTCGGTTATTATATTACAAAAAATACATATAAAGTAAATGGTGCTTGAAATAATGTACTTATGAAGACTTTTGTGCTAACAGTATGTAGTACGGGGATTTAACATAAAAAATTTGGACTTTTTTATCCCTTTGTTTTATTACTTTAAAACCTTTCCCTTCCCCCTCTATTTACGTAAGTGGCCAGTTGTCATTTAGAACGCCAAAAATTGTTAAATCTGAGTAGTATATTATGGCCTTAAAACACTTTTTTTGGCGAAGGTGATCAAATTACCATTTTTATATTGATTAAAAACGGTAACTATTAAACATGTAGAATTCTCTAAGAAAAGAAGCCTTGACGTGCTTGGTCGATTTTTTCAAAAATGATTACCTGAATTAAAATCTACTTTGTGCAAAACCTAATAAAATCAGTGTATAAACCCAAATAATATAAGGCACGGGTGAAGGAAAGCAAAATAAATTATTTTTTTAAACTATAAAAAATGTGTAATGTACACTGGCGACGTCAGAGAAGGCATGGGAGGCTTAGCCTCCCCATAAATTTAACCATAAATGCGACAATACACAATTTTTGTTTGCACTTATGCAAATATTAAGTATTTTGCTTTAAATAGGTGCGGTACCGGCCTTTTCTGTGTTGATATAATCTTCATGACTTTAGTCTGCTCCCCTGTTCTCCAATTTACGAGCCGCCACTGGTAATGTACCTAATCTAATCGGATAAAAAAAGTAAAGTAGTTGACGCGCAAAACTATTACACTTCGCGCACTTGTTAAAAAAACGTTGCTGGCTGGATCGTTTTAGTTTTGACTTATTTCAAGTCTAATAAATCAATAGGTATCTTTCATTTATGGATGGTGGAGGGAGGATAACCATCTTTTATGGCGAAAAAGTTGAAAAAGTGGCCATCGGAATGTAGCAAATTGGGATGGCGCTACAGTAGCCAGTGGAGGGATTTTGGTATTTCTTTCCTTTTTTATTTGGTATCTATCTGTCCTTTTCCATTTTGTATCTCACTCTAATAATTCATGCTCATTGGTTAAAAAATCTCCTCTGGCTACGGTGGCGCCACCTTAAGTTGCTCCTTTCGACGGACACTTTTTAAAACATTCAGATGGTTATCCTCCCCTCCACCATCCATACTTTCATTTAAGCGACTATCGTGATTCAATTCTTACTGTCAATTTTTAAATTTTGTGCCAAATTTACATGTCCAAATACTTTTTTTAAGTTTTCAGGTTACAGGACTATTTTCCTGTCTTAGGAGGGAGGTGGTAAGAGCATAAGCTTTTTCTGTGACCCTCTCCTTGCTGCTAGTACCAGAATCTGTTGCACCAAACTTTGGCAAGTAGAAATAAAATTGGATAAAAAACAACCCTGCTTCTTGAAATTTTAAGAAATACAGGTTATTCAGTTTTTCTAAAAATATGTTTGTGACAGGTATTTTATAAACCAAAAACTGACGCCAGAATCTAATTTTAATCAAAAATCTGTTAATTAAAACATTTTATATAATTTAGACGATTTAAAAGACATTATTTTTGCATTTAATAAACAAAAAGGTAAAAAGTTTGGGGGTGTCTATGTGTCTCAACCTACTACTAACGACCTTTCCACTAAGCTAAAATCAAATTAATGCTAAGGGCGAACGGGGAGCCATTTGGAGGGCGCCATAAAAAGTAGCAGAGCCAGCCGTTGTTCTTTCGCCAAGCACTCGTTATGGCGCGCCACTTAACGTTTCGGAACTAATTTTCTTTGGGCGGTCAGGTAGCTTAACAATTTTTAATTTAGTGCGCTTATAAATGTAAAATAATGTTTCCGCTGCTGTAGCAGGATCTTGCAGACATAAAAAGTAGCAATAATAAGCCGTTTTAAGAGGCGTCTCGCTTGTTTATGCTTTATTGTTTTTCTTGGTAAGTACTTCTGCGATACCTATTACGTTTTCTCTTTTACGATGACTGCTACCTTTTCTACTGTCTTCCAAATAAACTGCTATAAAGTTAAAAGGCACTCAATGTAAATAATGTAGAAGGATTTAGGAACTGTTTAAAAATTTATAATTTACACTGTTCGGCATAAGTCTTCTCTTTTTACATTCGTGTCATAGGTATATACAAATTTAAAAAATTGTCAGAATATTCTAGAATTAAAACTTGTTCTCAAAATTTTTATTTAGAAATAGGAAGGGTTTTATTTTGTGTGTGTTTGGGTGTAAATCCTTGTGATCTAAAGAAAATTTTAAATAAACATTTTTGTCTGTTTGAATGTAGTACGATCATGCGTGAGGTTGTTCACTTAGGACGTCAGCATGGGTGCGCTTAAGGAATGGTCTCCAAATAGTGGATATTTCCATACTTGGTTTACTAAAAACATTTTGGTTGTTTTTAATAAAGACTGCTTCTTTAAATTTTCGCTCTTTCCAATGAGGTTCCCTGTAAAGAAAGCACGGGTTGTTCACAGGGAACCTTATTGGATAAATCGAGAATTTAAAGAGCAGTCTTCATTGAAATCAATCAAAATGTTTTTAGTAAACCAAGTCTGGAAATACCAATGACATGACATAATGGACCGGCCCCGACGTATTGCTGCTGTAAATTTGTTTGCGGCCAACGAAAGAGAGAGATGGAGCTAATTACGGCAAGAAAGCCCGGCAAGTAAAGGAATATGGGGTTTAAAGTATATTTTTAGAACATTGTGCTTATTTGCTAATCATTTTCGACTTCTTATAAATAGATTAATGCATTTTTAGTAAATTATATACATATTTTTTTAACTATATAATTCTTGTAAAGTAATTTTTGTTACTATTTTTGGGTGTTTTTACTAGATACCGCTTACTTCAATCTTTAATTAAAATTTTTTTTTTGTATATATTAAAAAACATTTGTTTATCCTTTGTCTAATGTAGTTTTTATGATTTAAACGTATATTTTGTGTTAAAGTAGCTATAAAAAATAAAGAATTAAACAAAAGTATTTAGAGTTTTTTGAAAACGTTTTTTTTTAGTATATGCGGTTTTTTATTGAACTTATAACACCAGTAAATAATAAATTTTATCTACTTAAACATATCAATATAAATATTATCTAAACAATGTGTCTTTTCGTGGTGCCTACCTTTTTTCCACTTTACAGTGCAATTTATAGCTGCACTTGTGTGTGAACAATATTAAACAACAACTATAGTTAAAAATGTTGATCACAATTAACTTTAAAACACAAGAAATCACTTTTAAATTCAACTGCTTTCTAACGGTAAACGAATATAAATGCACGTTTTTGCCGTAATTAGCTCAATCTCTCTCGCACTGCTCTGGTGTCAATAAGCGATCGCGAGGGCCGGTCCATTATGTTAGGTCATTGGGAAATACCCACTATTTGCGCACCAATGCCGGCGTCCTAGGCGTATATAAACTTAGTAGCGCTAGGATTTAGTATTAGTTTACACTTTTTTACACACAACGGACAGAAATAGGACTGCCCAAGACGTTGTATGAATAGCTAAAATAAAGACAATGAAAGTCCGAAACTCTTGCAGTATCAAACATTTTTATGTGTCGTGCAAAATTTAATTTATTAGTAAAACCATCATCAGTATCTATTATTAGCCAATAAAACATTGCTACATACAAGGTTACAGGAAAAAAATACGGCACAGAGCTTGAGGATATTTATAAAATTACCCAATGTTCATAAAAAAAAATAATTTAGCTTTACTAAAACTATTATTTTCTGAATACCGTATAGCTCTATTGTCATATTTTTTTCAGAAACTTTGTATCAAGCAAATTTTTCTTTTGAAATAATACTCTTACATGCCATGCAGCTAATTTTTCAGAGAAATTTCCATTATCTTTTTAAAATAACTATAACTACGTAACATTTTTTAGAGGAAAAAGAATACATTTTAAGATGGTAATAAAAATATACATAGTGTTCCATTTAAAAAAGCAAAGTTGCCCTATATCGGAAAACCGGCTATTTTGTTTTTGTGTAAATGGAATGTTACAACCAAATGGCGAGGATATGATTTAAAAAATTTAAGGCCGTCTGCGAAAACCGCATCTTGGTATGATAACTTTATTTGTTCCAAAGTTATTCGCTATCAAAATGGGTCAAAATATAATCGAACAACCTGTATCATCGCTGAAGGTATTTTTAAATTGCAATAAAAGTTGTAAAAAATGCCAAAATATCGATGTCATATGTTAATAAAGTAAATTTAAAACCCCATTAATTTCAGATGAAAACAGAGGCCTCGAGAATGTACGCAAGCAGCTATCTTTCTGACGGTGACGTTTCATGGACAGCAGCTGACATTTTTTATGTTTATAAAAAAATATTTAAAAAATTACAATATGTTCTTAAATATACTGGGTAAGCAAACAGGTAATGGGATATCGGCTAGTAAGGCAACAACAAAGGATAACTAATCGTCATCCAATGCGAAATGTTCACATGCGGGTATTCACATTAGACTGTTTCTTTTCCTCACATTGCCTATGTGTTAAGTTATTTAGCTGATGCGTTTGAAAATGTTCAAACTACAGCACAATATGCAATATTGTGGGAAAACAAATGAATATCACAAAAATTAAAAATGCTTTAAATAGTTTTGTTAAATGACTCTACCTTTAGAGATTCTTATAATACTACTTCCTGTTTAACCGGAAATGCTGTAAAATTAAAACTTCTAAGGATGATAGCCCTGGTTATTTTAATGGGACTCCTATATATTTTTTAAAATTTAAATTCTTTGAGCTATTCCTGATATAAAACCTAAAATACATCCATACCCTATCTTCTTTAGTTTTAGAGAAAACAGCGTTTGAAATGGTCCGAACGACCTCACAACAAAAGTTTCATAAATATTGTGTAGGTAGAGTCTTCTAAAAGAACTATTTTAAGCATTTTCAATTTTTGTGATGTTCATTTGTTCTCCCATAAAACTGCATTTTGTGCTGTCGTTTGGAAATTTTCAAACGCCATTTCCTCCAAAACCAAAAGAGTTAGGTTATGAAAATAAAGATTTTATATCAGGAATGACCTATGGAATTCAAATCCTCAAAAATATACAGGGTGTTCCATTAAAAATATCAAAGTTTATATCACTTCCGGTTAAACCGGAAGTAATACACAGATGCTATTATGTCCTAAATTGGCATCCGGTGATTCAATATAACGTCCCTAAATTTGAAAACTATACGGTTACCCTCAAGAAAATAAATTGCTGGATAGTAATTTCGTTGTCACCCGGTATACATTTTATACAAATCTTTTAGACCGTAAGCCAGAGGAAAAATTGCTCCTGAAAAAGATCCATATTAAACTTGATGTTTTTTTTAAATGGAACATCCTGTATATTAGTTTATTTTTGGATTGTACCCAAACAGCAAAAACTTTCCACTGGGCAATCAATCCCCCATATAAGTAAAGCACGGGTCTCGCGATGCTTTATGTCCGTTCCACAGCTTAACCATTGTTTGGTAGTGTATCCCAGCTCTGCAGCAAGGTCAAGAAATAGTGGCGACGCATGCTTTACTCATATGGGGGATTGCTCAATGGAAAGTTTTTGCTGTTTGGGATAGGAGTCAAAATATAAGGTTTATCAGCGATCTCTATACGAAAGCTGAAAAGTTTTAAAGATATTTGCGTGTATACAATCACCTACAATAATTTTTTTACTAGAAATTATAAAGGGTGTCCAGAAAGTAATATTTATTATTATATTAATTTCTGGCCACACTGTATAATTTTCTGTAAAAAATTCAAATGTAGGTGATGGTACATTTAATGTTCTAGCGATCTAACATAATATACAAAGTCAAGCGTAAGTAAGGTAAGATACAGGGTGTAATTTAATTGATGACTAAAAATACAGGGTATGAATAGCTTATTTTAGAAAGAAATGTTTATATAAACATATGACCTAAACCTCTTAACTTTTAATATACAGGGTGTTAAAATTTCCAAAAAAATCTATTTTTTAAATATCCTAACTGTTCTTTACCCAATTTTGTTTTAGTTTCGCAATAATATTAACGACAGTAAGGGGTAATTTATCACTTACCTAATTACATTTAGTAAGTCCAGTGGCGTGTGGAGAGGCAACTTACGGATTGTCTCCAACAAAAAAACGGTACGCCACTGACTGTGTAAATGTGTTTAAAATTGTTGTGATTTGTTTAGCTTAAGCAAAAAAAATAATGCTTTTATGTCTCTTAATTTTTTTCCGTATCCTGTTTAGTTTAAAAGAAAAAAATCACTTAATTGCATATTTTTAGACCATAAAAGGAGCATTGCGGGATCTTTTTCTTTTAAAAATTAGGTTTTATAATTTTTAATTAGCAATTAAGTAACAAAAATAATAAATACTTATTTAAATAAATAAGGTTTATATCCAGTATAACAGTTTTTACTAAAATAGGTGTTTTCGATTTTTTTTTGCTTTTTGAAAGTTTTAACACCCTGTATCTCAAAAGTTAAGGCCTTTAGGACATATGTTCATATGAACTTTTCTTCCTAAAATAAGCTAAGAAATCATACCCTGTATTTTTAGCCATCAATTAAATTACTCCCTGTATATTAAAATTTTATTTTTGTCAAGAATTTGTGGTATAGGTATCGCTAATAAAATGTATGTTATTTTTATTTCTACAATCCAAAAACTGAATTAATATACAGGGTGTTCTATTTTAAAAAACACAAGCTTAATATGGGCTCGATTTTCGAAATTAGATGAATGGTGAAAACCGCATCCCGAAATCTCTATCGGTATCCGAGATACAGGGCGTTTTTCATTTTTTGGCCATTTTGAAAAAAAGTCCGTCATTTTTAAAACTTCCCAAAACGGTGTAATAATCTTTTTTACAGTGGAATCCTTTGGACTACTCAGATTTTTAAAATTATTTCTAGTTTCGTTAAAAATATATAAAGCTTAGTTTTTTAAATATAAATCATAGTTGGCCATGATCTCAAAAAATTGCTTATTTTTTGCTCTTTCCAATGATATATTATTCTTCATACTTATCTTTGAAATTGAGCGAGATATTTCAGTTTTTTAATTTTTGCTATAGTAGGCCATGGAAAAAATCGGCACTTGTCAAAATCAGGTAAATAATTTATCATTTCTATCAGTAACTGAGTAGAACTTTGCTTTATTTGAGAGGATTGCAAAAATGTATGAAAATTACGAGAAAGTTGACATGTTAAAGTGCTATTTCCTGTCTGGTGAAAATTCCGAGGCCGCAAGTGAATTATATTTGAATAGATTTTCTGAACGTCGTTATCCAGATAAAAGACTCTTTTAAGTTCTGAAATCAAATTTAACAAATTATGGAAGTTTCAAAAAGCCGAGGCCAAGAACGTATGCAGTTGATGATGAAAGTGAAATTCAGTAACTAAATATATTAGGTGAGGTTTTAGACCATCCTACCACGTCTCATCGATCGGTAGCTGAGATAACAGGTGTTGAGAAAACTAAAGTTTTAAAAACCCTTAAAAAGCACAGATTTAAACCGTACAGAGTAAGAAAAGTTCATCATCTTCAGAATGGGGATTTCCAAAGAAGGGTTACATTATGTGAGTGGTATGTGAATCAGTGCAGATTGAACAATAACTTCCATATGAACGTTACCAGGACAGTTGAAAGCCGAATAGATACTTCAGGGATATACAGGGTGATTCGAAAATCGATCACGAAACTTAGGGGGTAAGTCTACTTGACAAAATAAGGGTAGAGACTCATATATATTTTTTCAAAATGTCATTCATTTTCGAGTTACAAGCCGTCAAAGTTTAATTTTTTATTTTGGTTTTTTCGCTATATTGCATTTATTTTTTAACCAATCCAGTTGATATTTGGCATAAAAATCGAGCTTTGCAGATTCTAAAATTTTAAGACAAAAGTACTTTTTTTAAATACCGTCAGAGGGCACTTTACCTAAAACTTAAAATTTATTTACATCATAACTCATTTTGACAGATATCGCAATTTGATAGACAATCAAAAACTTAAAAAATAAGGTACTCTTTATCAAAGTCGATATACCTCACCGTTTAGGCACCAATATACATCAAAGTTTTAATCAATTTCAATCAAATTACCTACATACATACAGGGTGTCCAGTAACTCAACCGACAAACTTTACGGGGCGATTCTACAATAGAAAATAAAAAAACTTCACATAAACATATGTCCTAGACGTCTTAGTTTTTGAACTACGGGGTGTTAAAAATTAAAAACAAAGTTTTTTTTTAATTTTTTAAAGTTTGTCGGTTGAGTTACTCGACACCCTGTATGAATGTAGGTATTTTGATTGAAATTGATTAAAACTTTGATGTCTATTGGTGCCTAAACGGTAAGGTTTATCGACTTTAATAAAGAGTACCTTATTTTATAGGTTTTTGATTGTCTATAAAATTGCGCCCTCAGCTTTGCGATATCTGTCAAAATAAAAAAGTTATGATGTAAATAAACTTTAGGTTTTAGGCAAAGTGCCCTCTGGCGATATTTTAAAAAGTATTTTTTGTCTTAAAATTTTAGAATTTGCAAAGCTCGATTTGTGTGCCATTTATCATCTGGATTGGTTAAAAAATAAATGCAATATGGCAAAAAACCAAAATAAAAATTGAACTTTGACGGCTTGTAACTCGAAAACGAATGACATTTAGAAAAAATTATATGAAGCTCTATCCTTATTTTGTCAAGTCGAATTACTCCTTTAAGTTTTGTGATTGATTTTTGAATCACCATGTATAACAGGTATAATTCATATTATTGGGCGACAGAAAACCCACATGTTATAGTGCCCGTAAACAGACAAGGGCGGCAAGGTTTCAATATTTGGGTTTGGATTTTTGGTGATCGATTTTTGGGTCCCTATTTTTTTAAATGAAAGTTTAACTGCACCAGATTAGGTGAATATCTTACAAACATATGTTGCACCATTTTTGGAAGATTTGCCATTAGCGCAGGCTCAAAATATCCATTATCAGCAAGATGGTTGACCTCCGCATAACGCACGAATTACAACTGATTTTTTGAATCAAGAATTTCAAGATAAATGGATTGGTACTAGAGGATCCATACTATGGCCTGCGACTTAACATCATTAGATTTGGGAAGATCGAAGGATATAGTTTTTAAAGAAAAACTATCGAAACACGGGAAGACTTGCAAGTAGCGACTAGGCTAGCTTTTGGTGCGATTAGACCTGTTGAATTAATAAATGCTTGTAATGCAGTGGAAAAAAGGTGTTTATTATGTATAAGGAATGAAAAAGCCAACTTTGAACATCTACTTTGAATTAAGTTTTTCCATAGGTTCTGGTTTTCATTTAAACTCGTTTAATTTTTTGGGCCAATTTTTTTATTACATTATTTTTATAAATATAAAATTTTTAAATTTTTTACATTATTTTTTAGTCTGTGTTGACATGTTTGCATGGCCTACTTTAGCAAAAATAAAACAACTGGTATGCTATTTACCTGACTTTGACAAGTGCCGATTTTTTCCATAGCCTACTATAGCAAAAATTAAAAAAACTAAAATATCTCGCTCAATTTTAAAGATAAGTATGAATAATAATATATCATTGGAAAAAGCAAAAAATAAGCAATTTTTTAAGATCATGGTCAACTATGATTTATATTTAAAAAACTAAGCTTTATATATTTTCAACGAAACTAGAAATAATTTTAAAAATCTGAGTAGTCCAATGGAATCCACTTAAAAAGCGCCTTAAGAATGTTTACACCTTTCTGAAAGTTTTTAAAAATGACGATTTTTTTTAAATAGCCAAAAAATTTAAAAACATATCTCGGATACCGGTAGATATTTCGGGATGCGGTTTTCACCATTCATCTAATTTCGAAAATCAAGCCCAAGACACCTATGTCAATTATTTTCTTTCTGGTCAGGAGATACGAGTTTCCGGTTAAATCAGTCGAAATCGCACAACCATGTACAATTCCACCATCGGAGACGCAGCTGACTCTCACAACGATTCATGTACCACCCTCTTGAAGAATTTTACTAGTTATGGACTGAGAGGAAATTGGACACGAAAATCTGTCGCTGGCTCACGGACCATTTTTATAAAAAAAAGAATATAAAAATCATTAAAAAAGCCTGTTCCAAACCTATTTCTTCCTTTAAAATGTTGCAAGAAAATAAAATGTTTATGTATAATACTAATACTTTTTAAATGTGGTAGACAATGCTTTATAATTAATATTAAAAGATGAGTTTCGGACTTCCATTGTCTTTATTTTATTTATTCACACAACGTTTCGGGCAGTACTATCTCTGTCCGTTTTTAAGTGTAAACTGTTTTTTTTCAGTTTACACTTAAAAACGGACAGAGATAGTACTGCCCGAAACGTTGTGTGATAAATAAAATAAAGACAATGGAAGCCGGAAACTCTTCTTTTAATATTAACTAATATATTTTCGTTCACTTTTAGAGTTTCAAAAACCCCGTATAAGGTTTATGTAAGGCAGTAAAAGGTATTTTAGTACGTAACTTAAAAACTTCAAACAAAAGCGGTAGCAGTAAAACACAAAGTTAATAAATACCTTAATAGAACCAGATGGCACATTTGGGTAAATAAAATGTATATTAACGAAGGATTATCACAAACGAGATAATTTTGTCTGGTACACGGGTGTCTGTTTGAAGTGGTCGAGCAGAATCTCTAGCAGCCACATCCTGCAGTTATCTTTTCTCAAAGACTTTACAGAGAACACTACCTTGCACATGTTTAACACACTTTTAATAAAGCTTTTACGGGGTGTTCTGTTTCTACTTTTTTAATTAATGATTATAAATTTGTTTGATGGGTTAATTTGGTGCAAAAGGGTTAATAAATTAAACGTCAAACGAAGTTTTTGTATTATAATTGGTTTTTAAGGAAAAGTGGTATTTTTGTGTTAGTCTACGCTTTATTTTTACAATTACCCAAGGCCCACAAAAAAGTGGTCTGTACTTTTGACCGGACCTCCCATTCTTTATGTATTTTGATGCGCTGAGTTCGAAACTGAAGTCAGTTTTACCCGTACACCCTCAAATTTTGAGTAAGTTCTCAAAAAAAGTAAAAGTCTTGGAGGCCGAAAATTTAAATCACAGGCCCCGCAGAACTGTAGAACGTGTAAAAAGTTGAAAAAAAAGGGGGAGGACTTTTTAGAAATTATTGGTAAAGTAATGATACCCAAGCATATTTAGAAAAATTAAATTATAATTATTTATCAATATCTTTTTATGGTTAGGCTATGCCTCCTTTGCCTCTTTTGACAGGCAGCCACTGTATGAGACAAAAGTATTTGAATAATGTTTGTCCTATATACATATAATTAAAGAGCGAAATAAAAGGTACCCACCTTAAAAATGGCACCTTTATTACGCTTTTTGCGCCTCTTACTATACAAAAATTTATCAAAAAAAAAGTGAAGTGCAAAAAAATGTCTTCACCTTTACGCAATTCCTCACCCCCCGGGCCATCCCCTGAATTTAACACCGTTACCGAATATACTTAATGCGAATATCCAAGACGAATCTAAGAGTTAGCAATTGAAAGTTTTACCAATAGATCAGTTTATAACAATTTAATTATTTTTAACCTTTTAAAATATACACCATTTAATAAATAAATATATTTTGCTGTTACAATATATTCTTCCTGGTGTCGCCATTCTAAAGAGCAGACTTAAAGGGTTTTTATGTATATTTTGCCAACCATTTATAACTTTTTTAAACAAGAAGGATAAAAAGAAGGTCTTGTATAAAGGTTTCTTACTTTTTTATTTATTATCTTTTGAGCATAACAAAACAAACACATTAACATCAAAAACTGAAAATAAATAAAAAGGTATTTTTTAAATGGAAACCCCGGAATATTATATCACTATTAAAAACGTTTTTAAAACGCTTTACAAAAATACCACATTTGATATATATTAATCTCTAATAATTTTCGAAATATTACTAATTAAATCTGAAAAATAGATATAATTTCCAATATAGCTACATACCTACGGAATCGGCACTAAGGTGAGACTGTAGATGTAATGGAAATTATATACCCAGATTTACATGACCATATTTCCGAAACTAATAAAGATAGATCTATCAAGTGTGGTATTTTTGTAAAGCTTTCTAAAAGACTTTTTAATGGTGACATAATATACAGGGCGTCCTATTTAAAAATAGTTTATCTCTTCATTTTATTTAGTTTTTAATGCTCTGTTTCTTTTGTTATGCTCAAAAGATAAAAGATGAAAAAGTATAAAACTTTTATACAGGACGGTTTTTTCTATCCTTTTTGGTTAGGTTTAGTAAAAATTGGGTGGCGATGGCGGTGGCAAAATATAAATGAAAACCTTGTACAAACTACAGCTAGCTTAGTAAATATTAAAACAGATTAAATATAAAATTTTATGTAATAAGCTCTGGCCACACAATCGCCACGAGTCCGCAGCGTATCTCAGCCGTGCGTCTCGCTTGGGAAATGTAGGCGGGGCAATTTATTATTAAACTTACTATTTTCCAATAACTTAATAAAAAGTTTAGAAAATATTTTTTCTACTTTAGGTCGCGTTGAGCGCACAACCGACGTGAAGTGGGTTCGAATCCTGCCGGCGACCAAGGTCAGAAATTTAGTGGTAAGCTCAACAAGACGGACAAAGTGCAAAATGTATCGACGCTAATAGCCAGCAAGGGCGTAGGCGCCGGAACACACATTGCCGTGTCCTGCGCAACAGTAGACATGCGGACCCCACTCAGTTGGTAGGTTCAGTAGTGCCCCCTGGGTGGGGACGAGGTCTTAAGTTGTCGCTCATAGGACTCTGGTTCAGAAACTGTAGGTCTGGCTGACATCACCCAGACGTAAAAAGACAGGGCGCACAAAAAGCCGAACGGCTTCAGTGCCTGGGTTATTTTGGCCCTATTCTAAGGTCTACTTTAGGTTTCGCTGCTCAGTTTACTCAACAAAATAAAGGATGAGTTTTTATAATAGATACCTATTGAATTATAGTGAAATGCTCTATGTGCTGATCCTGTAGGAACTCCTCAAATTGGAATATGAATTTTGTAAAAATTTAAATATAATCAGGGTCACAGACACAAAATAAATGTTCTGGAAAGATTGGGCAAGATTATTTAGAAAGCATATTCAGGAACTTACATAGTCTCGGAAAACCTAGAAAACCAACTAAACCAAGAAAAATGCATTTAATAAAATTGCAGTAACTGATTTGCTTAATATACTGTTAGGAATATTTTTTGTTACTAGCCGTAGAGTCATATTGTTATGCTGACTGGCTTATTTTTGTAAGATATAGGTTTTTAGTTTATGCTGGGTCTCGTATAGAAAAGCATCGAAACCCGTGTAGATTTCGATGTATCAAGCAGTACGGAATTAATGATATGTTATTGATAAATCGGGCGTTTAATTAATGTAAGTTTTAAAGTTCGGATAAGAATAATTAAGGCATATACAGTTATACAGGGGAATTTCTTAACCTATACGCAAAACTTGGAAAATGATTTTTTGAGGTCATACAAATTGGTACGGGCTCGGTGCGGTTATGTGTGGCCAGACCTATATTCACCAAATTTAATCCTTTTTTCTAATTTTATCATTAATACGAGGAAATTTTAATTGCAGTTAAATTCTCTGGACATTATTCCTATTCTTACTGGAATCTATTCAAATTATTAAAATACTTTCATAATCTCAAATACCCTTGCTAAATTAATACTTTTGTAAATCAGTAAATTACATTTGTAAATGAAACAACAATAATATTTATTAAAGTTAATTATAAAGTGCTCTCCATAATGTTCCCAGATGAGAAACAATTATTCCGTGGCCAATTTTCTAATGGCTCACGTAAACACAGTGAATAGCCGCCATATGTTTTATGTTATACCACGCAACTTGTTAAACAAATTTAATATCTAGTAAATTGTGCTTTAGTAATGGCTACATGTTTATTTCTGTGAATATAAAGGGTTAATTGTTCGCATTACTGTTATACAGAGTGACCTTAAATCAAGTCTTAAAAACGTAAACTTTGATAACAATTGTCTTTGATAAAACCAAGGAAGATACTAGCTAACAAACACAAGCTAGTCCGCTAGTTATTTTGTGATAAAACGTAAAAAGAAAGGTAAGGAGACTCTTGTTTCCCTTGCTAAAAACATATAATTTTGACGCTTCCTAAAACAAAATAATTAATAGTTTAAAAAACTAAAAAACACGCTTTTATATGCAACCGAACTAAAAATTAGAAAATAATTTTTCATTAAAAAAAATATTGTCATTTCATAGTAAAAAGCGTGGGGTGCATTTTACTATTTTTTCATAACTTTTCCATCATAGATATTTGCAAATATAATAATTATAACATTTAATATATTTATCACCCCACGCTTTTTACTATGAAATGACAATATTTTTTTAATGAAAAATTATTTTCTAATTTTTAGTTCGGTTGCATATAAAAGCGTGTTTTTTAGTTTTTTAAACTATTAATTATTTTTCATTTTTAGTTTCTGCTACTCTTGACAAAATGGCGAAATTTTTTTTAATGAACAAGAGTGGCAAATTTTAAAATTTTTCCAACAGATTGCAACTCACTAAAAAATTTCTTCTTCATTAAGTAGCAAAGTTTGAAATTTTGCCAACAGATGGCAATCCAGGCAATGTTTGGACCGTTGCCAATATATTGCAACCCACTAAAAAATTTCTTCTTCATTTAATAGCAAAGTTTGAAATGTTGCCAACAGATGGCAACCTAGGTGTTGTTTTTATAATATAATGGAATTTTTTTCCTGGCGATCCAAAAAAGATAACGGGATACTGTTTGCAGATTATTGCATTGTCATGTTTCCTTAATACGTGTGCAAAGTTTCAAAGAAATCGAATAGCTGGAAGTTGGTTAAAATTAGGCTCAAAGATTCCGTTACATAGCCAGATTGATAGATAGTTACAACCCAAGTTAATAAAAGCGTGTTAAAAAAACATTTATTTCTTTATTTCTTTTCACGGGCGTAGATATTATTTTCAAATTGCTATATCTAAAAACTGGGACATGGGACCCACACCAAATTTATAACAGATGCTAGTGGCCTTAGGAGGAACACTTTGGTGAAGAAAATTTTAATTTTGAAATTTGCATGAAAAAAGTTGATGTTTTGGATTTTAAAAAATCTCTACATTTAAAAAAAACTTGCCAGTTGAAATTCTTGCACACATACAATTTTTTATACAAAATTTTCAGATGCTTCTTATTAGATATCATAAAAAGGCCTATTGTAGCGAAGTTTGACATTTGATTAAATTTACGAAAAAATTACATACAGAGAATTCGGTTTTCAAACTTGGATTTTTTTCTGGGGAGGGGGCGGAGAGGGTAATTCAAAAAATCACCTTTTTTGCGCAAATTCCAAAATTAAAATTTTTCTTGCTTTTTAAGGGCACTAACATTTTGTATAATTTTGGTGTGGGTCCCAATTTTTAAATATACTAGCTATGATTCCCGGCTTCGCTCGGGAGTTTATATGAGACCCAAATAACCGTTGTTCTGAATGAAGTTCAACTACTCGACAACAGATGGCGCCACTACACATATTTTACATTTTTGCCACCCACAACCACCCACTTCCACCCACCCCGACCAAACTCCCTTACTCACAATGGGAGACCAAGGGGTATTTGTAACCCCGACGGGAAGTTGATCGGAGTTGCGGATGATAGCGAAAATCGTGGACACACGAACGTACATTAGCATTTTATATAATACTAGCTATGATTCCCGGCTTCGCTCGGGAGTTTATATGAGACCCAAATAACCGTTGTTCTGAATGAAGTTCAAATACTCGACAACAGATGGCGCCACTACACTTACTTTCTAGATGATTCCAAAAATTTTCCGAACTTTGTGTCTCCGCCAATTTGTCAAGAATGAGTGATAATATTTTACATTTTTGCCACCCACAACCACCCACTTCCACCCACCCCGACCAAACTCCCTTACTCACAATGGGAGACCAAGGGGTATTTGTAACCCCGACGGGAAGTCGATCGGAGTTGCGGATGATAGCGAAAATCGTGGACACACGAACGTACATTAGCATTTTATATAATATATTAGATTAGATTAGATTTAGATTTACAAGGTTCTTACCTAAAAATTTAAGAATTTTTGTATGTGTGTATAAAAAGTGTCGCTTGTTTTAATTGGAACGTACTGTATATTTTTCAATTTTTAAATTATATTATTTTAAAATTTTCGCGAACTTGAACTGTATAATATAGGGTATTTTAATTATAGCTGAAAAGTTAAATCAGATCAAGCAATTTTATAAAGAAAAAATATTTTTTTGGAAATATTAATAATCAATTATAGGAAGGTGTGGTTAAGTCTATCCGTGTAAACTGTATATTTTCTTTAATATAGAAGTAAAAAAAATAGATCTACTGCATGTATCACATTGTATTGTATCACAACCAATTTTAAATTACAAAGTGTATTATTATAACGGTTATTACAATTCAGTGCTTTCTTTACCACTGATCTTTTGTATTATACATCACAACTTATAGTAAACATTACAACAAAAGTTAAGACTATAATGTTAAGATTCCCAAAAATAAAAGATAAAAACTCCTTACTGCTGGTAATTTCGTTTGCACTGCAAGGTTGCATCTGTAGAACACTGTTCGATTTGGAGATGCAGGTTTTTACACTAGCCAAAGGTTTATTTTTTGAGCTAATTGAGATCACCAACCACACACCGGTCCCTTAAGAAGTAGAATACTGTCGAATAAACGTAGTGGCTTATTATCCATCACGCCCTCTGACGACAGTGTAAAAAACTAAGTGAACCTTGGTCCGTAAAACCAGTATCTATCTAAAATTTGGAAACTTTTCTAATAATTATCAATGCCTATAATATGTTAGTAATCATTGTTACAATGTATATTTAACAGTATTATCCAAATTGCGTTTACAGCAATAAACCGTCAGTATCCTTTACTATATGTGCTATTGCTATAGTAATTAAGCACCTTTACTTCTTTGATATATTATACACTGCTACACGACGCACAGGGGTTCAAGTTATATGGTAATAACGAAAAAATAATTTCAAAATGACAAATGAAATTCAATGATATTTGATATACATATCTAATAATGGATTTAAATAGTTTCTTTCTGATCTAATTTGAACTTTGTAATTTTGTTAATAATGCAATTTTAACAGATGGTATTTTTTTATATTAATTTATATTAATTGAAAAAGTCTTATTTCGGATTTCAAATATAGTTTGGCCAACTGTAATTAATTGGTTTTGAAAATAAACAATCATTAAGAACCTTAAAAAAGCATATTACCTTATTACACTTAATAAACATATTTATGTATTTGAAATCCGAAAATACATTTTTACCGTACATTTTAATACATTATGTTTCATCCGTCAACATTTTAAATTTTCAAATATAGGTAAGTAGATATTTTTCTGAATCTGATTTAGTACGAAATAAAATGAATTGCTATATTATATTTTCACTAACACAAAATAAAAATTATTGATTTTAATTATTTTATTAATGGTTATTATGTTATTCCTGGTGACAAATATTTAGAAACTCTTGACTTTATCTTCTGTAATGATTAGTCTTATCTTATACTGTTTTGAACGAATACCACCCTCCTCAAAGTTTTTGCGCGATCATTCAGCATTGCTGGTGGTGAGCTGAGGCTGCCGGTTTTTAAAAAATTTACATGGAAATTGCCTTTCAACCACTCTGCATTCTTTTCTTCAAATTTTGATTTTGATCGAGACACATTATTCCATCTTTTTCTAAACTGTGAGACAAAACGCTTTTTGACTTCACGAATTACCATTTCAATATGTGTATCACTGATATTAGAATATCAACTTTAAAAAATACTGAGTCTTTCAATATTGCGCTTAGTTCTCTATACATAACCCGATAAGAAATGGATATTTTATCTATTTTTATGGTTGAAAAACTAAACTTAAATAACAACAACAGTACACCAACCACGTAATAACAACACAATATAACAAGCATAGAACAACAATAATCTAGAGAGTACAAATTTTAAATAATCGCCGCAAAACAATGAATCAATCAATTAATGTCAAACTGCTTTCTACGGGCAAAAAGCCTACTTGATTAAATTCAAAGCGCTCAACGGCTGAGGTTGCAGAAAGATGCAGATAAAACTGATACATCTAATAGACTTATGGAGAATATTATGATATGAGTTAGAACGTGTAGGCAAGTGTAGCTAAAATTTTAGCTCTAAAGATCCGAATTTACGAAATATAAATTTATTTATTTTTGTGTTATTACAACTATATTTAATTTAATGAATTGTGTCATTTTTGTATGATAAGAATAATTCTGGAAAAATAAATTAAATAGGCATGGAAAATTACATCTATATCCTTGACGTAAAATCAATCATTTTCGTAGTAAAGAAATTGTACCCATTTTAATGACTCTTTTAAGACAGTGACGAAGTAAATTTACAAAATCAACTCAATTTTGTGAACTCTTATTATTTGTAAGTATAAAAAACGTAAAAGAGAAGAGTTTCTTACAGATTTGGGTCGAATACTGAAAATTGGTATTCGAATACGAATACGAATACCGAAAGAAAAAAGTATTCGAATACATGAATACCTGGAATCGCTATTCGAATAGTGAAAACACCAAAAAAAGTCCTTGCCTCATTCTTGTCCCTACTTTTTATTCCCTTTTGGTATACTTGGTATTCTACTCATGGCAATTTAGGTATTCGGATACTACTTACACAATTCAGTATTCGAATACTCGGAACGCCGATATTCGAATACTCAAAAAGTATTCGTCGAATACTTAATTAGTATTCGAATACAGAATCCCGAATAATAACCAAAAAGTATTCTGCCAAATACCCAATACCAAACGCACAAATGTATTCGAATACTATTCGAATACCGGCAAAATGTATTCTAAATACTATTCAGAATACTGAGAATTCGAATATGAACCAACTTTGGTTTCTTAAACTTTGAATATTTCAGTTTTTTTTACCACTGTGCGACGCTTCCTAAAATAGTGTAGCTTTATAGATGGTACGTTTTTAAACAAAAACTGTTTAATAAACGTACAATCGTTGTGCTGCAATTTTTTACTATAAATTGCTGACACATTTTTTTTGTGTAATAATTAATTCTGCCTTTTAAAAATAAACCTGTTGGTAGAACTGTAACTGTATACCATCCGCTGTTACATAAAACCCTATCAAGCCAATAAAAGTTCATGTTTGCAGTAAACTAAAAACCCAGCGAATAGGAAAATCGTGAGCAATCACCACAGCTGTTTTATCCAGCTTTATCAAAACACGGTTCACAATAATGACATCGTGAAAGCCAATGCATTAATTAAAATTACATTTTCTCTTTTCGTGGCAACTCTAACGTGAGTAATTACAAAACGGCAACTATACCTTTCAGTCTATCTGAAAACGGTGACATTTTATAATTATACATTTGCCGTTCTGACTTTGTAGGTTTAACAGTGAGCGAATTAAGATACAGAGCGATAAGGCAAATTGTCTGTTTTGTATCATTATACGCACTATAATTTTACTATTTTGCCGAGCGGTAGGTATAAAGTTAATGATGGCTGGACAACTAAAAAATCACCTTTTAATGGTCCAAATTATTTCAGGTTTTTATATTACAACGTGTGTTATTTATAGAAAGTTTCGAAATGAAACCACCTATGTATGTATCTCATATTCTTCCCTACAGACATTGAAACATTTCTATAATTCAAGAAGTTTTAGTGTGGGGGGAGGGGTCGCGCGGGATGAATTGTTCAACAATTTTTCCTATAATTCGTAAGCAAATTACCTCAATCAAAATAAACATACTTGAAATTAACAGTGCACGGAAGAATCCTTCATACTACCGGCTTTTTGTATTTGCCTCAAAAGCCTACTTAAAAAGCATCTATTTAAACTTCTAGCTTGTAATTTTATTTTGTTTGACTTAATTTGCTTTATATGATAAAAATTGTCTATACATATTTTTGTAAAATGTAAAAAAGAAAATATTGGACTGTTTGTTTTACTTACTGAACTAAAAAATAATAGGTGTAGATATCATATAAATAACTGAATAAATTAAAAGGTATCTAATTTTTAGGTGCACAAAATGTGAAAACTCGTGTTCAGTTATGATTAAAACATTATTAAACATAATAAATTTTACCATTTCTAGGTATTTTATATTTTTGTTTTGAAAAACAAGATTTCAAAAATAAATTATTGCAACACCTGGCGAAAACCTAATTTTAAATTATATGTTCTAGTTGTCAAAAAACAAAAAAAATCTTATTTTGATTTAGATAAATAAAGGTCAATTAAATAAATCAATTATCGCAATTAAAACGGTACATTTATACTTTTTTAAAAAATATATTAAAAAATGGCGGATTAATTATTTTTAAATGCATTGTTCAAATTTGCATTTAAAGTTAGAATTAAATTCTAAGCACTTTTTTCCCTTTTAGTTTTTTTCGATAATTTGTGATCTAGCCCCACTTTTCGTGATTACATTTAAGTTCTTTTTTTAATTTTCACCATACCGTGGTTCACATGACTTATGTCAAAATCAATTTTAAGGTTATCGGACAGGCAGAGGCGATCGCCAGAAAATATATTTGGAATTTCTCTTAATTACAAGAGTTTCATATGTTGCGAACTTTTTCCGGTCACTGTGTACCGTCTCTGCTAGTTTAAAACGTTCATTGGCAAGTAAAGCAACAGCAAAGCGGGACCCACGAACAGTGTGTTGAGCAATAGGGATTTCGGGACACAAATCGTTTTGCACTAAAATAATTCTGTTAGTGATAATTAAGTAAGCTACAATGCTAATGCAGAGCACAATACTGTTATATTATTATACATTTAACACATTATTACATATTTTACATTTAAGTTGTTATAAAAATATTATTTTTGACATTTTTTTCACATATCGACGCACTGTGCGATGTATCATGTTGTTTACATGCCGGAATTATTAATTTAATTTCTACCTGTTGGTATTCTACACGATTACACGCGTTAGACTGTCTTGTTTCCACACATTAGCAGATGCTTGTTTTACTCTGTGTTTTAATTTAAAATCACACCCAGACACTTATACTATAAGCAGATTAGCATATGCTTGTTTTAACTCTGTATTTTTAAATTTAAAATCCATTAAGTAAATTTTCTAAAATATACAGGATGATTTTTAACCCGTACTTACTTATAAATTTGAAAAATAATTGGTAAGGCCAAGGAATGACCAATAACGAAAAACAAGTTAGTAAAATGTTTTTACTTAGGGTATCTTCCCAAATCAAAAAGAACGTAAATTCTGAGCACAAAATGGAATAAACAATATCTTTACTATTAAGTATATTCTGCATTTAAATCAGCTGAATTTTTGGTTCTTTGTAAAAACTAAATCGATAAATACGGTATTATGATCTTTGATATGTCTATTAAAAATCTACTATAAATTGTAGACATAAAATCAGAAGTAAAAGCCAGGCGGTCATCAGTTCTGTCTCACTTTCAATTATTTTCCTTGTTACTTGCACACTATTTAAACGACGCGTTTAGAAAGAAATAGTTAATTCCGTCTTTATCTGTATGACGCTTGTGACTTTTTGTAACTGGTTTTAAGTCTAATAGCATGCAAGAGTATTTTTACGCGAATAGATTTAAAATTATGGTTTATTATTAGAAGAAAGTGACTAAATATGGAATACCATTTTGTTTTTTACACATAATTTGCATACAAATCATAAATAAAAACTTTTGTAGTAATTATTAACAATCCTATATTTGTGCTTTATTTTGTAAAAATTTTAAGTTACATTGATCTTTTTAATATAATTTTTTTAAACTAAAAAATGATAAAGGTAGCTAAATATGGAATAGGTATCTAAATATGGAATACTATAAACACCATTGAAAGTTAAACTTATTTAACGCGCGAAAGCAATAAAAATGATTTAAAAAAATCACAGATCCAGGCGTCAGACTCTGGATCCAGCAATTATTGTGCCCAGAGCCCACACCAACGCTGTGGGTGTCTTAAGCGAGGTTGACACGGGACTTAAATATGAGGGGGAAAGGTAATACCTCCGCAGGCAGCAGATTCTACCATCTAGATACACTAGGGATAAAAGAACGAACAATGTGGGCAGTTCGGGGCCTGTCCAGTTGGACCGTAAAGGGATGCATACGTGCGGCACCACGAGTTTCTCTATTGGAAGCTGCCGTAAGTGAATAAACTATACTGGACAATTCCTCAGAGCAGAAGCCATAGAAGTACCTATAAAAAACGATAAATCCTCCACAGGCCGACGATGAGCGAGAGAAAGAAGCCTCTCTTACTTAATTCTTGTCTTCTGATTCTTTACTTGCTCTATCAGATGCTTTTTAAATGATCAAAGGACCCAATTATGGAATGATTGTACTATGATCTGCCCATATTTGGATTTGCCGACGACTTTTAACTAATTTTTATATTTTTTTATACAAGAAATTAATAAAATCAAATACCGTTAAAACCTACAACAGAATATCTGAACTATCTCTAAAAGTTATAAAAACAGTATTTCGTGCACTTTTTGTACAAAAAATGCGTATTTTTAAATACCTTTAAAAGTTATGAGAAAGCAATAAAAAACACAACTACACGAAAGGGCTTGCACTACTGGCTTGTTACCTTTTCTACTTGCGAATGGGCATAAAAAAAGACACAAAAACCTCTCTAATTGCGTGTGTGAGTTGCCGGTATTTTATATTAGGGATACTATTCCATATTTCGTCACTTTCCTTCATTTTAAACTATTTATTTTTATTATCAATATAATTATATTATTATATGTTGTTTATTGGTTTTGCAAATGGTCTTAGACTGAAGTCCTTTACCAACCGACAAAGAATATGGGTAACTACCTTTTTTATCATTAACTAATTTTTTTCTTAAAATTCTCGCTCCTTTTTATTTAAGAAAAATTCAATATCTTTATAACTTAAAATATTTTATTACCTTTTTTTTTCATTATAAGTAAATGTTTGTCCTGGACAATTTTTTTTCAATTTTCTAATATTGTTTTAGTTTAAAAATCTTCCCAGACAGTTTGTCGTCAATATCCCGAAGTGGCGTATCCCCACAAAAGTGGTGTTAAGGATTTTTTTTGCGCGAATATTTTTCTTAGTAAAATATAAATAAGGTAATTCTTATATTGCTTTAACTTTAAAGCTATCAAAATCTTTTGTATGCCAATTCGTAATATTAAGAACAATTTTTTTCAGGCAATTAAATCGGCTCTAGTCAATTTTCCTATTTTTTGAAATACGTCATTTCGTGATATCACCGATGAGTTATGGTAATTAAAAATAATTAATAGTTAAAAAAACCAAAAACACGCTTTTATATGTAACCGAACTAAAAATTAGAAAATAATTCTTCTATTAAAAATATTGTCATTTCATAGTAAAAAGCGTGGGGTATTTTACTATTTTTTCATAACTTTTCCATCATAGATATTTGCAAATATAATAATTATAACATTTAATATATTTATCACCCCACGCTTTACTATGAAATGACAATATTTTTTTTAATGAAAATTATTTTCAATTTTTGCGTTCGGTTGCATAATAAAGTGTTTTTTTAGTTTTTTTAAACTATTAATTATTTTTCATTTTTTAGTTTCTGCTACTCTTGACAAAATGGCGAAATTTTTTTTTAATGAACAAGAGTGGCAAAATTTTAAAATTTTCCAACAGATTGCAACTCACTAAAAATTTCTCTTCATTAAGTAGCAAGCTTGAAATTTTGCCAACAGATGGCAATCCAGGCAATGTTTGACCGTTGCCAATATATTGCAAACCCACTAAAAAATTTCTTCTCTCATTTAATAGCAAAAGCTTGAAATGTTGCCAACAGATGGCAACCTAGGTGTTGAAAAAGTTTTTATAATATAATGGAATTTTTTTCCTGGCGATCCAAAAAGATAACGGGATACTGTTTGCAGATTATTGCATTGTCATGTTTCCTTAATAATGTGCAAAGTTTCAAAGAAATCAGAATAGCTGGAAGTTGGTTAAAATTAGGCTCAAAGATTCCGTTACATAGCCAGATAGTTACAACCCAAGTTAATAAAAAAAGGTGTTAACAGTACTTATTAACTGTTATTGTTCATAAAAATTGAACACCAATGGTAACTAACCCTATATTTTTATTGTTCATAAAATTGAACACCAATGGTGGAACTAACCAAATTGTGTAAAAACTAAAAATTTCTTCTTCATTTAATAGCAAAGTTTGAAATGTTGCCAACAGATGCATCCTAGGTGTTGTTTTTATAATATAATGGGAATTTTTTTTTCCTGGCGATTCAAAAAAGATAACGGGATACTGTTTTTAAATTATTGCATCTCTCATCTATGGTCCTGACACGTGTGCAAAGTTTCAAAGAAATCGAATAGTCGGAAGTTGGTTAAAATTAGGCTCAAAGATTCCGTTACCTAGGATAGATAGATAGATAGTTACAACTCCAAGCTAATAAAAGCGTGTTAAAAAAGATAGGTAATCTAATAAGTTAGACCATAATAATAATTTATACTACGGAGTTCAATGTACTGCCTAAAATTTAACTTCAAATTTTCTTAACCGATTGCAGTTTTTTTTTGGTTTAAATATTTAATCGCTTAACCCTCTTTTAAAATATTAATTTTTGATGTAATGAGCCTAAGATTTAACCGTTGTTGTGGCTTTAGCAGGTGATTTTGCGTAAAAATTACATCGAAAAGTGATTAATGAATTATAACATTAGGAAAGCAAATGTTACTAATATCTTCACTTAAAATTGATTTTAATTGCTGTATAAGTAATTTTTGTAAATTGATTTAGGGTGCAATGGTGAAGATGGGATCTTTATTTTACAACAGGTGCCAAACATTTTTTCTTTTGGATTAACTTCGCAAATGGGGTGTGTTATTAAATATGCAAATTTGAAGCTGATTCTTTTTACTTTATTCATGTTAATAAATTAATTACCGGAGTTTAACAAAATGTATTACATTAAATTAAATGCTTTTATATTAACACAAATAAGCTTAGTCTGCAGTTTAACCTGAATATTTTCCTCATACGTAAAAATTCCCATAAGAGGTGTGCAATTATCGAAAAATTACAGCGGTAATTTTCTGATAAATTATATTTTAATATATTCTGACAATTAATGTCACATTAAGTATTCAGTGACAACAGACAAAAAATATTCTTACAAGACATTTTTGACCAAAATGC
Organism: Listronotus bonariensis; assembly: GCA_014170235.1. NCBI lineage: Eukaryota > Metazoa > Arthropoda > Insecta > Coleoptera > Curculionidae > Listronotus > Listronotus bonariensis. Next base: position 36,469 of record JACEGR010002494.1, on the reverse strand, counting down.
CTCGACTTGGCGAAGAATCGATCCTTGAAATATTTGTTTTTTTTTCTGTTTCATAAAATCTTTAAAACTTCTTGATTCGGGTTTTTAATTAATTCGGGAAATATTCAAAAAAATTACACTCGTTCATCAAAATAACCAGATAATTTTTTCTTTCAACGTGTTTTTCTTAATTGCAATCGTTTGTTTTTATATTTTTGCAAAAAGCCGTACTCCGCAAAAGATGGCTTTTTAAGTTAGGGATCAAAAGCTTCTTATATTTTGCTGTTAAATGTAGGGGAAGCCACCTGCAGCTTCTGTTTGTTTAAAATGTCATTACTTTTTTGCGCCTTGGTATATTATGATTCTAGTGCATTCTTTGCACAAAAAAGGTATACGTGATAAATATCGCTACGAGCAACCGTTTCTAAGATATGTTAGATTAAACGTTTTATTTCACATAAAAAAATCTTTCGTATCTCTTAACGTCTTATTTGGGCCATCCGGGTTTCTCTAAAAGATCTGCAAAAATTGTCACTACAATTTCCTTACACCAAAATAAAACTCTCATTTGCCTTTAGTTAAAAAGTTGATCGTTTGCAAGATACAGGGTATCCACGTAAAAAATAGATAGAAAATTTGACACCCTGTGTCTTTCTAATCAGCAACATTTCGACTAAGGTACATAAATTGCATTAGATGGTTGTTGTATTTTGGCTCAAAGAATTTGTGTTATCATTTTGTACAGACCTTCTGGATACTACCAGGTGGCCTAAATATAGCGTGAATGAATGCAATGGAAACTTTTGTATAGAATAAAATGTTTAATCTAAAATATCTAAAAAACGGTTGCTCGTAGTAAATTTATTAAGTATATTCTTTTTGTGCAAAAAACATGGGATAACAAAAATTCTATACTAAAATTATAATATACGGGGGCAAAAAAGTTATGACACTTTGCACCTAAACAAAAGACTGCAGGTGGCTCCCTCTACATTTTATGACAAAAACAGTAGCAGATTTCGATTCCCCACTTCAAAAAATATTTTTTACCAAATTTTGTCAAAAATCCTATAATAAATAAAATATTTTAAAAGTAATTAAAATAAAATAATAATTTTGAAACCCTGTATCTCGCAAATGATAAACTTTGCGACTAAGATAAATTGCTTTAAATCTTTGTATTTTGATCCAAGATATTTATAGTAGAATTTTGTATAGACCGTTTAGGGACATCCTGTATATTAACGATATATTAATATCTTTAATTGGTGTTTCTATTCATTTTATCGTGTAGAACGGAACCGATCAGAACAGTTTTAAAAGGCACACCAAAAAAGAGTGGAAGTGGATCGTTGACCTAACAGGTATAAGATTTGACAGATTTGTTGTTCTTTGTTTGGCTTAGTCTTCGGTGGTTCGTATTAATTTTTTCGGGTTAATTAATAAAACACAAAAAAATTATTACAGATTTTTTTAAACATTACCAATTATATTTACTATTTGCCCTTTTACGTATCTTATTAGTGTCAGAATACTTCGTGGCCTTCCTGCAGAACAACTACATTATTAAAGAAACACTTATGGTATCGTTCCGGGCGGTTCTCAAGCATAAAAGGAATACACCAAACATTTTTATCTTTATGACTTTAGGAATTTTTAATTATTTTTGTTTACCCAGATAACTACAAACATTTCCATTTTCCCTTGCCCCACTCCTCACCCCCTGCCACCTAAACGGCATTAAAGAATTATCGCAAGTTGCCTTATTAAGCTCGGGAATTATTAATACCGGCCTTATTTAAATAGTGCTTGTACCCACAATTTAGAGTTATTGCAAATTATGTTGACAGTACCATTAACCTAAAAAAAGGGGCAAAAATTTTAGTTGTGTTTCTTTATTGTTTTGTGTTACACAATTACATGTGAAAAAGCAAGGTTTTAAGTATTTTTATTTCTAAAAACTTTTGAATTTTGTGGTCGGCAGCCGTTCCGTTTACACGAACAGTTCCGAAGTTAAAATAAGACCAAAATAAGGCACGACTTAAAACCGACATAAATAAAGCCAGGCATTATCCTTATTACGGAAGTCCTTATCCCACCATGCATCTGCGCAAACTCAGATGTCAAAATAAGGCCGGTATTATTATTGCCTGGTCTTATTTTACTGTGCAATATTTCTCTATTCTCGCTATGCCTTTGCTAAATACATACAGTGTGTCTACGTAAGTTGGCGTCATATGGGAAACTTTTTATTAATAATTTTACTAAAATAAGATATTTTTTATAAATAGTTCTGCATGATCCAAAACCTAAAATACAGTTATCAGATTTGAAATTGTGTCAGTCATCTATACGAGGTTTGGCCAAAAATGTGATTTTTGCTCAGGATTAAAGTACCTGTATTTTTCTTAATGTCGTCAGTTATTATAAAGAAAAGATGCTAAGAAATAAAAATTACTTCTAAATATACAATTTTGTTTATTACGAAAAATAACATATGTTTTAAATTTTTTCTGGCTGCAAAAATCGAGAAAATTTAAGTTTGTACATTAGTACATTGCACATTTCTCTGTTTTATTAACAATAAATTTAAAAAGTTTATAACTGTTCCATTAGATTTAAATTGATGAAATGTAGTGCACTAAAGTATAAACCTAAATTTGCACCATTATCGTAGAATAAAATCAAAAATATATTTTTGTAAATAAACAAAATTTTATATTTAGAAGTAATTTTTAATTCCAAGCATTTTTTCTTTCTAACAATTTTTGATATTAGCAAAAATACAGGTACTTTACTTTTAGGAAAAAAAATACATTTTTGATCAAACTTCGGAGATGACTGATACAATTTAATATCTGATGGTCGCCTTTGAGGTTTTGGACTATGCAAAACTTTTTATAAAGAATAACTTTTTTCGAAAACTATTAAGATTAAACCAAACATACCAATATTCAGAAGTTGATAATAAGGAAGATACAGGGTGTCAAAGTGAAAAAAATATTTTTATTTTTTTTTCAATAATTTTTTGATACGTTTTAAACATTTTAGTGATACTCGGCATCCAGCGGCTTTTTAACATGAGCCATTTAGATCTAATTTTACTTTTTATGTGTAAGCTAGGGGAGCTAGCTACACTATTTAAAATTCTCTAAAACGTCCCATTTTTTTTTGCTACGCTGTATGTACCATCTAAGTAAACCAGCAGACTTCCCTATGCTTTCTACACAAAAAAGGTACACTTTATAAGAATGGCTCCGAGCAACCGTTTTCAAGATATTTGCATTTAAGTGTTTTAGTGCAACCAAAAAGTATATTATGGAAGATTACATTAAATCATTTGTATATCATAAGGCAGCTGCAGTTATGTCTAATACCAAAGACAATTATAGGATTAGTGAAACTATAATTGTCTTTGCTAATATAATGTTTTTAAAGGCATTTTTTCGTTGCACTAAACCACTTAAATTTAAATATCTTGAAAACAGCTGCTCAGAGCCATTCTTACAAAGTATACCTTTTTTGTGTAAAAACCATTGGGGAGTTTACTGGTTTACTTAGATGGTACATACTGTGTAGCAAAAAAGTAAGGACGTTTTAGAAAAAACTAAATAGTGTAGTTAAGCCCCTCTTTCTTACACATAAAAATTAATATCAGATCTGGAAAGTTCATGTTAAAAACTCCTAGATACCGAGTTTTATTAAAATATTTCAAACGTATTAAAAGTTATCGAAATAAATATATTTTTTTTATTTTGACACCCTGTACCTTCCTTATTATCAACTTCTGGATATAGGTATGTGTGGTTTAATCTTCATATTTTGGCATAAGGAATCTGTGGTTTTTCTGTATACCATGAATTTGGGGACACCCTGTATTCTATTATGGTGACCAGGGTAAGGATTGGTAAATTATAATTTATTAAGATTATTTAAGCTGTGCTATTTACTTTAATACCTTATAGTTACGAATTAAATAAAATGACAGTCAAAATAATTAAAAAGTTGTGTGTAGGGTATTGCTGGACATTTTCTGAATACTCAACGTTTTTATGAATGAGTCTGCACCAGCAGTGGTAGCAAGACCTGTCCAACCTCAGACAAAATATTATCAAGTTTTATCCATAAACGCGTTCCTTAAACAGCGGGAAATTATGTGATTTATTTAAAGGTGTTAAATTTTAAAAATATACGGGATTTATATGTTTGTAATGATATCCCCATTCATGCTTGATTTGTGTAGTGATTTTTACCGGAAAAATAAATTAAAAACAAGAAGGTTTTATAATAAAGCACAAAGCAAGTAACCAGTAGTGGTGTCAAGAGATTACACAAAACAAAATTAACTTTATTCTTTATACAGTGTTTGCCATTATTTGTGCAATAAATTGGAAACTTATTTGTAATTTCCTGGAAAGTTATTTTTTTATAAAAGTTGGTGCATAGCCCCAAACTATACAGAATCAGCCAGTCAAATATGTAAATAGGTATTGCGTGGAGAGGAGTCTAATGCAAATACCGGCATGAAAACATTTTGGATTGGGTGACCAATACTGATTGTTTTGTTATTGAATTACCGGCAGATAAACCTTTAAAAATCGCTTATAAGATATAAGCAGTAGTTAGTTTTGTAAGAGTCGAAGAATATATGGAGTAAAATACAAAAAAAAACTGTTTAAATGTCCTGTACCCTTTCAAAAAGTTCAAGTAATTAGGTAGCTCTAAGTAATTTTTTTAAAATTTACTTTAATCAATTAAAAGCGTATTTGTAAAATTCAACTGGATTTAATTTGTTTATGTCTTGTAACCTAAGGTTTAAGCTAACACCCAAGTAATAATATACCGAGTGTCTCTAAAAGGTGCGGAAAAAAGCTACCACAATTTTCTGTGGCTAAAATATAACGATCTACTCTGACTTACCTTAGTTCAAAAGTGGATTATTTTGGAGATACAGGGTTTTAAAAATTTATTTTGGTTTTGTTTTTTTTTTTTAAATATTTTCTTTTATTAATACCTATATTATTACAATATTTGGCTGTAGGAAGTTTTGGGAAGTGAGAAATAAGAATCTGATATTACTTTCATTGTAAACTCTAGGAGGCGCGACCTGCAAAATCTTGCACAATTTTAAAACGAAATTACTCTTTTGAGCTACCTTGTATGTACCTTTTGGATTCAAATTCCTGTTTTTCAACATATTTTACAAAAAAGACAAATTTGTTAAACAGGATTTAGGCGGCCGTTTTTGAGATATCTGAATTTAAAAACATTACTTCTTGTATGGCTATGACTTTTACCAAATTTTTAACACACTGTATCTACGAAATAATTTACTTTTGGATTAGGGTAAGTTGGGCTAGATAGTCATATTTTAGTCTCAGGAATTTGTGGAAGTTTTTTTCTGTACCTTTTAAAGAAAGTATGTACTATTTGAGCTAGCAAAACCAAAAAAAAAAAAAAAAAAAAAATTGTAATATTTATTTGCATTCCAATATATCTGTATATGGTGTTTTTATATCGGAAGAGGCTTGTAAAATTAGAATTTTGAAAAATATATATCTAATGATTTGCATTTTAAATATAAAAATTTACTTTACTTTTAGCTAAACCAGATTTAGTAGACAAATGCCATTAAATCCTAAATCAGCATCTGGTGACTCACTATATCATCATTAAATTTCAATGAAATGACTTATAGTAGTTGTCACCCGGTATAATATATTTTTAAATAATATATGGTTTTGCTAGCTTAGGGCTGTATGCGTAAGTATTTGCATTATACAGTGAATTGCAAAAGTAATGTAAAAATTAATTTAAAATTCATTGGTGTGTTTTTGGGACAAACTAGGTGTTTTATTTAAAAAATAAAGTTAATGTTCCTAAATTTTTTGAACTATCCTGTATATATGATTTTTAATTTTGGAAGAAAGACGCAACAAAAAATAAAATTCAACTGCTAAGAGCATTAAAAAAAATATCCGCTGAATTTTTAAATTATTATTGACTCACTTCTGGGACTTACTATATATTTCGAAAAGCACGAGCCGCCAATATATTAAGAAATATAAATTATCTATTAGACATAATTTACTTTTAATAATAATTAATATATCTAAATTATCCATATACGCCAGCATTATTTTTATTCATAAAAATCCTCATTTAGCCCAAGGCGAGCGTGTCCATCATGATCAATTGCAGATTGCCGCTCTTTGATGCCGCGCCCTGTAATTTTGACACCGTGGCTTCTCATCGCCAGAAAATTGCAGGATCCGTTCGCCACCTCCGTTTTTATCGGACCTAAAGTGTGAACCATACAGGATGTCTTCGAAATATTTTTTAAATTATTGGGTGTTGGTATTGGATACATTTAATTCTATTTTAAAATTCTTGTGGTTAATATTTTTGGCGATTTTATTTTAGAATGAAAAAACATTTAACAATTATGCAATTCTTTTAAAGGTAGTCTGGTTTAGTTCCGTTACAAATAAGACGTACGAATGCCCTACGCCCTAGGTGTGACCAAAAGTTTTGCATTAAAAGTAATGTAACCTAACGCGCCTGCATGTGAAAGATTACATTACTTTTAATGGATCAGGCGTAGGGCGTTCGTAGATCTTAGTCCGAGAGCTACTGAACCCTTGGAGTAACGTTAGACCTGTAAGACTGGAAATTTGTATAGTGATGATTCATAGCATGCTAAGTAAGAAAATTATCACCTGGCAGGCATTAGACGTGCACATCATCACCCTGTATATTTTTGAAAATGTAAAAAAAAATAAAAAAATGAAGATGTAATGTCCATTTCAAACATTCAAAAGACGAACTTATCAAAGTTGCAGAACCGGGCCCATGGTAAATAATAACAGAGAAACCAAGAGTCTTCTTGTAAAACTAATATCATTATTCTACTATATGATATAAATTTCCCCATCGCATAACTAAAATTGTACTCAATAAATTCGGCATTGAGTAATACCGAAGTCGGCAAGTCAGATATAAGAATGACAGGAATTGATTTCTTTCTTAATCTTGTATTGTTTTTACGTTTGTGGTAGGTTATTAGTTAATCAAGATACAACGGATAGAATTCACAGTAAAATTTTCTTGCCCTTTTCAGTAGAGCGGTAAAAAGTGCCACTCTCATATATTCCCTTACAATCTATTTAAAGCTGCGTTAAACCTATCTTCCTTTCCTCCCACATTTTAATATCCAAATCCTGTATTAATAAACCGTAAACAACCATAGAACATTATTATTTGGGCATTCAACTTTCGTAAACTATTACCAAATCAAAAAAGAAAAAAGATATCTGCTAATGCAATTTTGAATGAACTCAAAGCCTATAGGGGAGATCCGGGAAGCCCCGCCCACTTAAGCTAATTGAAATATTGTTTAGTATTGGTAACAAATACATAAGTCGTTATTAAAAAGAGCGTTGATTGCTCAAATTTATTGTTTATACCAGGGGTTCCCAAAACTTATTTGGACTGTGACGCCCTTGGAAGCTTCCAATTATCTTACGATGTCCTTCAAATGCGGAGAAGTCGGAGGACCCAACAGGAATAAAATTAATGACCAAAAAAATGTCCTTCCCTTTCTTACTACACCAAGTCTTATAAAGCGAGTGCGAGCCTTGTACTTAAATACAAACAAAGTCCTTTTGCCTGTGTGGCCGCTCACCAATTTAGATATTGTGCCATATTAATAAAAAGAAGCAAATGCTTAAACTTTTGCTTTTGCTTAAGGGTATAAGCAAATGCGCATGATATAAAAAATATAGCAAAAGCATTTGCTTATACTTAGAATTTTTTTTTATTTACTTCAAATTTTATAGGTATAAGCATTTGCTTCTTTTTAACCATATGGCCCATTTTTTAAAGTAAAATAAAAAAATTCAATTATATAAACCACATAACTTTTCAAATATTTATTAAGTCCTAGAAATTAAGATTCTTTTAAATAAAAAAAATGGGCATAACACTAAAAGGTAATGTCCAAAAAATATATATATTTGTAACACCATTCATATAAAAATATACTTAATAAATTAAATTATTTTTATTACTAACACAATAATATTATGTTTGGTATTAACGGTTGCATTTTTACAGAAAACAAAATACATCAACTTGCAGCCAAAATGTTTTTAAAGAATTGAAAGCAGATTTGCAGAGAGTAAATTGGCTAAGTTAACATTTAAACTTTAATGTTTGTACTTAGTAATACCATAGAGCAAGGAATCCGTAGGTACGTTACTTTATGGTAATACATATTTGACTGATTAGAGGTTACGTTTAGAAATTAGGATGGTGGACGGCGTTACCCGCTTGTCGGAGCTTCCCGGACCTCCACTACAATCTTAAAACAATATTCACAATTTTTAATTGTTGTAATAATAACTGTATTACCAATCTTTTTGGTAAGCCTATATAAAAATATACCGGTTGAGCTAAATACCATAACACATAGACAATGTGAGGAAAAGAGACAATCTAACTAAATACCGGCATGTAAACATGCGTGATCAATAACGCTTTTTTTATCTGTTTAAAACTCCACGAAAGCTTTATGCCCAAGTACCAGAGTACCGTGGGTGTGGGGATATTAGATGTTTAACACTTTTTCCACGCTGTTCCGTCAACGTTATCCAAGCACTGAAACATGCAATTTTTGCATTTCACAGCACCTTTTAGACAACGCGGTAGTGCCACCATGGACGTTATTTTCTAAATAACTACTACCTGGGGTAGGCAGAATACTACACAGTGGTTTGGCAAGCGATCTGTGAGGTGACGAGCGATTAAATGCCAATGTCCTATTACTGGTCGATATACCAAAACTGCTTGCTCATATAGTACGTTACTAAATGCCCACTCATTTTCTTAATAAACGTTACACTAACATTAGACAGGTGAAACAGTCTTTAAAACGTCAAAAGATAGATTGGGCCACACATCTTGAAGTCTTAACCGAAATACTTTTCAAGTACTGTGTAATACATGTTGTATGTCATTGGCTTATCCCGCTTACTGTTTTGATTGATGACCGAGGATTAGAAATAAACAATGGCATTGTTACAAGAAAGGTTCAGGAATCAGCAGTGAGCAGTGTCAAAATTGACACCGTACGATTTATAATGCGTAATGAATTAAAAACTATCTTGAGATAATTCATGATCGATGTGGTTTGTTGTTCTTGGGCTTTATTCGCTCATACTGATTGTGTGTATCGTTAATAGAATTGCATAAACTATAAGATGAGCAAGCATAAATTGAGATAAACAAATTATTGCTACTACGGAGTACTTTTATATCTTTGTAGTCAAGGCAGTGAAGTTTTTGATGAAAGTCCTTAATAACTTCGATACTGATATTTTTCTTAACTTCTCGTAAATATTTTATAAAACCAGGAACCGTTGCGAGGGCGGTAATAATTATTGATATTTTTTAAAAAAATATACATATGTTATTTATAGAGGCTGTGCAAAAACTTCTCCGACAAACTTTAAGGGGTGATTCTTTATCAAAAAATAAGAAAATACTTCATATGAACATATGCCCTAAAAGTCCTAATTTCAAAAGTAGAGGCTGATTCAAAAGTAAGCGGCATCCTTTCAGGAGCGTAATCCTTGCATAAAAATAAGGCAAAAAGTTCCTATAAACATATGGCCGAAAATGCATATTAAGGGAGCTACAACCCTTTGAAAGTTACTGAAGAAATTAGGTTTTTATTTAATATCTTTATGATTAAATTAATTCCCGCATGTGACGCCCATGAATTTAATTTTAAAATCTTGAATTTAGAATCTTTATCAAATGTTTATGCTGTACACCAATTTTCAAAATTTAATTGTAAAGCGTTTAAAAGTTATTGAGTAAACATCGTCTTTAGGGTGTCCTATTCAAAGGGGCGTAGCTCCCTTAGGAAGCATTTTCAGACACATGTTTATAAGAACTTTTTGTTCGTCTTATTAAAAGCTACAAAGCCTTTATTTTAAAAATTGAAAAAAATTTTTTTTTCAAATGAAAATAGGGGTCAATCCTGCATTGAAGTGTTTACGCGCGATTTTCTCGAAAACTATTGCCCCTAGCGACTTGAGGCAAGAGTACCTTTTTTGGTAAAAATCATTGGACTTTCAGAAAAAGCTATCAAAAAGTTAAAATCTTATAAAGGGGAAAAGTTAGTGAGGGTTTTATTCCCTACACCCTTAAAAACCACCCCTTAGAAGCGTCAAGGCGAAAAATTGGTTTCACCATAAAATTGGCCACTAAAAAAATATAACCTTGAAAAGTTTCAAAAACTTCCTTTTTTAATCATAAAGATATTAAATAAAAACCTAATTTCTTCAGTAACTTTCAAAGGGTTGTAGCTCCCTTAATATGCATTTTCGGCCATATGTTTATAGGAACTTTTTGCCTTATTTTTATGCAAGGATTACGCTCCTGAAAGGATGCCGCTTACTTTTGAATCACCCTGAAAGAAAAAAGATCCTTTCATGTCAAGAATTTTTGAAAAATCAAGAACATTCACTTGTTGCGCCTTCCTTTAAAAAACAACATCCTCTTGTTTTCAGTTCTTTAAATTTTAAAGAGCAAAAAGGTCCTCGCTGAAAATAATATTTCACTACCTTTCGGACACGAAATACTGATATTCACCATTTTGGTATTAGAATACTGACAATCTCGGTATTCAAATACTTCAAGTTTCTGTATTCGAATACTCAAAAAATGTATAGCAATACTGTAACTTAAAAACGGTATTCTGAATACAAAATTCCGAATACTGACCAAAAAAGTATTCCGCCAAATACCTAATACCAAACACATAGATGTATTCGAATACCACCCCAATGTATTCTGAATACGATTCAGAATACCAAGTATTCGAATATTACCCAAGTCTGATAGGAAAAAGTCATTTTTTCTTCAAAAAATATGTCCATAAAATATTTGTAAAGCGTTTACCAATAAGAGCGTCAGAATTTTAAAATGTTACAGTTGCAAATTGCTTAGAATTATGTAACCAAACTGTCATAGTTGAATTCAGTAGTGTCTGGCAAGTTATTATGGAGAGATACACGATTCCACAATGATGATGGTAGAAATTATTAAAAACCAATTTTTAATACTAAAATATTAAAATTTATCATCAGAATGCAGGATATTTCGAATAATGGTGAATTGAACTGGCTGCTAAGGTCCTTTGATCTTTCATCTTTAAAAAATATTTTCTGTAGGGCTAACTTAAATCTATGGTCTAAGAGAATAGGCCACAAACAAATCGTGACCTTAAACAGAACATCACACGCACCATTACAAATTTACGGGGTAATATAATTGAAAAGGTAATCAGATATTGGGCCACAAGAATCCATCCAACTAGACAAAGTAGTGGGGGATATCTGAAGAAATTATTTTTGAACCGTAATGTTATAAATTTCTTTTTTTATTAAATAAATATTACTTACATTTTGCTTGTAGTTATTGCTTTGTGTCATTTCAAAGTTCTGACGTTCTTATTGAAAAACCCTTTATTTAAACTTGAAACACCCTGTCTTAAGCAACTTCTCTCTTTGGTAGTTGCTTTAATTATTTAAAAATGATTTTACAATTAGCATTTGCTCATAAATTAGGGTAAAACATGCGTTGGTAAACGCTGCCTAATTCATTAGTGAATTTCGTAAGTGCTCTATGTCGGCTTTAAGGAGACCACCTGCCTGCAAAAGCACCTTTTAGTGGGTCCGTGTCTAATGTTCGTCGGTTCACCATTGATTTAGAAAATATTACAGGCTCTCTAGAGACATAATTGATATATAATTTAGTCCTGAGGGTTTTGTACAATCATAGTTATTAGCAGAAGGTTGATTTCGAATGTTTTCGCGTCATGCGATCCAAACAGCCAGTGTTAGTGTTCCTAATAAATTTATTAAATGTGCCTATTCGTATGCCATGTTTATATCGTCTTAAAGGAGTAAAGCAAATCATGAGTAGAGAACCATATCTGTATACGGGGTATTTTAAAATTTAGTACAAATATTTTAATTGGGCATTTTTGAGATTAAAATTGTACGGGGTGTTACAAAATTTAAGGGCAAATTCTACGATTAAAAACATGTTCATATAAACATGGGTCCGGAAATACTTCCTAGATACAGGGTGTTACACTTAAAAAAAAATCGGTTTTATATCAATACAGGGTGGCCGCCGAGATATTCAAGATACTTTGGATATAAATTCTATGACTAATTTTAAGCAAAAAAGTATTTAATCACTTTTTCCGAATTCTTGGTGGTTCTTGAATTATTTGGGTTTGAAGTAAAGACAAACTGTAGAGTAATAAAATAACATTCTTGCGACTAAGTCGCATAGATAATTTAATAATTAGCAGCTTGAGTTGTAATAATAATCGTTTGTTTGTAAATTTCCATCATTGACAGCTGTTGGCTATTTTATTTTTCGCAAAACTTGTGTTAAAATCATGGAAATAAAATACAGGTATGATTTTAACACAAGTTATGCGAAAAATAAAATAACCAACAGCTGTCAATAATAACAATTTACAAACAATTATTAGAAATCAAGATGCTAATTATTAAATTCAGAGGCGCATTTACATACATACATACGCCCGTAGGCTATTTTATTTTCGCCGCCCCTGTGTTTATCTTTTTTCAAAAAAAAGGTCCTCACTTTCTTTTCTTTCATACTACTACATTTAGTAAATAAAAATCGAAATCCACAAAATTATTGCTAGTACCAATTTTGCCGCCCCTAAACAACATCTGCCGCCTCCCTAAAAACGCCGTCCATAGGCTTCAGCCTACTCAGCCTTTTGGTAAATACGCCACTGATTAAATTACTTATGCAAACTAGTAGTAACAATTTTATTTTATTACTCTAAAATTTATTTCTTGGCCACTTCGAACCCAGATAATTCAAGAACCGTTAAAAATTTGGAAAAAGTGAATAGAAGCTTTTTTGCTTAAAATTACTCATAGAATTTATATCTGAAGTATCTGGGATACCTCGGCGGCCACCCTGTATATTAGATAGTTCTTATTCAATCTTGATAAAATTTTGCAGTGTTATTTTTTACATCAAGAAGCTATAATTTACCTATAACTTGATTACGTTTCTTTAGACCAGTGGCAAGCGATACTTAAAAATATTTCTAACAAAAAATGCCCTTCATATACCTATATATATTTATTATTATATTTTATTTGAATTAAGTAAGTAAAAATACAGCTTTTTTAGCTCTTAGTTTAATTTAGTTTTTGAGAAAAAAAACACGTAATTGGGCCGCATAAGAAAGAAGGGAAAATGTTTCTTGTGGAAGTCATTTTATTTATTATTTTATAAGTAATTAAATAATCTTACCAAAATACACTAAATTAAATACCATTTACATTTAAACTAACGAAATTTCCCATCATGTTTTTCTTAATCGTGAATAAACTAGATACATTTTTTTATATTATGGTAACAATAAATTAAGAAAATTATTTAATAACAACTATTTACATATTAATAATTTTGCTTAAAAAGTGCTACATACCTAGAGTTATATAACAAAAGAAAAAACATTATTAGGTAAAATAGCAAAATTCAATTTTAAAATTCGTGACGTAAAAAAACTGTTAACTGATTTGTTTTGCGTGGCCTACTAAAAATTTTGAATATGAAATATGAATATTGAAAATTGTAGTAGTTTATAAAAACAAATCCATAGAATAAGATATATTTGAAAATCTTGTAAAAAGACAAATAATTTTTTGACAAATATACAGGGTGCTCTATTAAAAGAAAAAAACCCTAATATTACAATAATATTTAAAAAAATCTACTACGTCATAGCATTCTACGAAAAAAGTTATATTAAAATCCGTATTTACCTTTTTGATAAGTTATTAGACAACTGAGATACAAGGGTTACTTACCTAAAAATGCAAAACTTTCATAATCACCCTGTAGCTCAGAGGCTAAGGTAGCTATAGTGGCTTTATTTATGAAATCTTTTGTTTCACTTTTTTACTTTTAGCTATGGATTGTGGAGGGGAGGATAACTATCTTTTATGGCGGACAAGTTGAAAAAGTGGCAATCGGAATGTAGCAAATTGGGATGGCGCCACAGTAGCCAGTGGAGAGATTTTGGTATTTCTTTCCTTTTTCATTTTGTATCTATCTGTCCTTTTTCATTTTGTATCTCACTCTAATAATTCATGCTCATTGGTTAAAAAATCTCCTCTGGCTACTGTGGCGCCACCTTAAGTTGCACCTTTCGACGGACACTTTTTAAAACATTCAGATGGTTATCCTCCCCTCCACCATCCATACTTTTAGCTGTACTATCAGCTTTGTCTAATTTTGTCCATTTACACCTCCCGCCCCCTTTCTCTTAACTTTTTTATTATTTCTTATAAAAAATAAATTAAAAAGTCAGATATTTTGGTAATTCACGTTCAAGAAGAATTTAAACTTTTTATTTTCCCAATAATAACAAAAACATTACTTAAGGGTGTGCACATTTTAACGACTATAAAGGATTTTCACATTTTAAACATCAGTGACATCAGTCAAGACATTTATTTATACTTATTTCTCTTCGTCTTTAACCTTCAAATTTTTTTTTTTAATAGTAGGGAGCCCAAGAGGAGAATTCGGAACTTACTGCAGTGCGGCAGATTAATATACAGGAGGATACCTGGTACCCGGTTAAATACCTTCCCCAAAACGAGCCCCGTATATCAAGGACAGAAAAAAAAGAAATATATTCATCAGAAATTTTCAAGCACGTCAGATTAAGATAGGGTGAGTTAATTAGTTAGGTTAATAGGTTGTGATAAAAAGTGTATATTTCACATATATGACAATTTGAGAGTGTCGTAAAGAAAACGGAGGACTACAAAGTTGTAGAAAAAAACCTCATTTTGACATTCTCGAGCGTAGTTATTTTTGTCATTTTAGAAGATTCAAGGATAACGAAAAATATATAATCCGACGATTTTCAAAGCCGAAATTATAAAAGTATTTTTTGACATATTTTACATTCTATAGCCGCTTCCCTCACCGATGAAAAGGTATACATTAATAACTTTTTTTCCTTATAATATCTAGGCTTTGCAACCCAGTAGGTTTCTATGACGCTCGAGGAAATTCCCATTTAGCACCGTGAGCTCCTCCACTAAGAGCCCAATTCTTTGATAATAACTTTTTTTTAAATGTAATTACCTTTCTACGTAGTAAAATTACTGACATTTTAAAGCTTCTAAAAAATTCCCCAGTATCACCTAAAACTAATAATATAGGTTTCATTATTTAAAATTTCTAATTTTATTATACGGTTAATTATAGAAAAGTCTGTATATTTATAGACAGGAAGGTAATCATTATATCTGCATTAATATTGTGTTTTATTGTCTATTTTATTAGCGTCTTTACAAAGTTATAGGGGTATTTAAAACATTACAAGCCTATTGACAAACCCGGTCTTTTGAAGTTTTATCTTTATTTATAAATCTTTGCTTTATGTCTTTATTATTCTGCGTCTTTGTAAATTATTTCATGAACAATATCTAATTGAATCGTGATACAGCATTACCTTAATAAAAAAACTAGGTATTAAAAGAAAAGGCAGAAAACATGAAAATAATAAATAAAGTTCCTATATTTCTTTTACAGCGCCGCTTACCAAGAAATGAGCCCTTAAAAACGCCATCGAAAATCGTTTTTTTTAAATGACTTTTATAGTAGGTGAAATGTAATACAAAAAATATAATAGCTAACGCAATAGTTATTGTGGTAATTCCTATTTGTAATGATAAATACCAATAAGAACTTGAAATTGATGGCTTTAAAAATAATTTCCGACTATTAGTTCGCCAGGGCCAGATTAACTCTAACACAAAAGTGTTTTTACAGTCTGTACAACATAGAAATAAATATAGTATTTTTGGATAGCTTGCACCCTAAGCTAAAAATCAATTTTATAAATTTACACCCTTTAACTTTTTATTTTTTATCGTAGAAATTAAATAAAAATATAAAAAGGAGTTATTGCCAAACATTTGTACTTTTTCCAACCATAAAAATAAACTGTGTGACTTTATGTGCGAAATACGAAATCAAGTGACATAAAAAGACCGTCTTTTTTAAATTCGTAACAAAAACTAATAAGCAGATGGCAAACTGTGGCTTCAAAAGGTTCTAATTCGAATTATAGTAAACTTTTTTTTTTTAAGAGTAAATATTCCTACTTTTTGTTTGCTTACCTGACTGCACACTTTTATGCGATCATTAGAAAAATATATTACTCGATAACTTCGTGTTGTGTTTACAGCTGAGCAGTAAAAATGTTTTGTCTAAGATTTTTCTTTAAATTTGGAGCAAGGCATTTTTGGCCTTCCTGAGACCTCATTTTTAAATTTCGAAAAATGCACAACCTCTTTATGACGCACCCTATATATTTTAGCGTTACACTGGATGACGTAAATTATCATTACGAACAAAAAGTCCCATGAATGTTTTTTATATCTGCACTCTAAATACTATTAAAATAAAAGCTGTAAAATTATGACATTTGTGATATACATATTGATAGGAGAAAAAAAAGATTTTTGGTTTTGCACACTGCTGTTTGGTCTTTTTGGTATTAGTTTTTATTTGGCTAATATTTAGCGGAAGTTTTATGTAAAAAAACACATTTCTGAGAAACGAAATCACTTTTCAGTAACTTCTTGGTCACTTTTAAAATTTCATTTAACGCAAGTCTTTACGACTATTAGTTTTAAAAAGAAAGCGACGTTTTTTTTTATTTTGAAAAAGGTCCTTTCTAAAGCCACCCTGTACATTCAACATATAAATAGTTCAAATATGTTTATGAAAATATATTTTCTGACCACGTGGGACTTTTAAGAACGCGCAAAGGGTTTTATTTTTTTATGATGTTTAAAATCAGAGACCTCTCAGAGGGGACAAATAATTATTTGTACTTTTAAAAAACATAAATGTTATTTATACAGAGTGTCCACTAACTTTACCGGAAAACCTTTAGGAATGACTGCAAGAAAAATAGGAAAAATATTTTAGATGAACATATCATCGGTTAAAAGGTAAAACTCACTATATATATATTTTATTCAGGAAAAACCAACCATTTTATACATAGTTTGTGTTGAAAAGGAAAGATAAACTATTTAAATTACACCCTGTATAGGATGAGCAAATTTTAAGGCTTTTATAAAAAGCCTATGTTTTTGTAGGTTTTACTAGACACCCAGAACAATGCTAAATTTTTGTTCATAAGCTTGGACGCTCGCTTCGTAGAATTTATGAAGCGGGTATGTATTCATCGAGTACACACGTAAACAGTACGTATAATTTGCCGCTTCATAAATTCAACCTAGCCAGCGTCCAAACTGATCCCTAAAAATTTAGCTTTATTCTGGGAATCTATAGTGAAACTACAATTGTCTTTAGTTTTACACAAAAATGCTCAACGTAAAAAAACTCGCTACTGCGTGTTTCTTAATTTCTTGTGTTTTTTAATCCTTCATAACTTTTTATTTTTTAAGATTTTTTAATTCTGTAAAAACTTTTGTACAGCAGCTTTTTATGCAGATTACAGATATGTTTTTTTGGGGGTTACGCATTTTTGACTAGTTTATTAATTTTTTTAAATTTAAAAATGTATCACATTAAATATTTCGTCATTTATTACTGATATTGGATAGAAAGAAGGCCATAAAAAAGTAATGTTTTACTTTAAACAATCTTAATATAAATTTTGTTTTTTATTGACTGTTATGGCGAAAAAACATTTAATATAATAATAATTTAATAACGTAAATAAGGGTAAAAAAAACGATTTTAAGGGTAAACTAATTTATTCTTTTGATATAAATAAAACTTTAGAAATCAAAGTCAAGCTTTAAAGTGTAAGTTTTAGATGAAACACCCTGTTTATTTTTTTTGGTTTTAAAATACTTTAAAAAATTACCTTTTCAGGAATGTATCACACTATATATTTCTTTCAATCCATTTCTGAAATATTGCATATTTTGATATTTAATACTGATATTGGCTGAAGATTAGGCCCATAGATATCTCACATTTAGATACACAGAGCCTAGTTGCCTTTTGCCGATTCGCACAGTAAAAAACTCGAGGCCCACCGGAAGGTTTTTGGTACATGCGCATTAAAAAGTCACGTCCAGTACCGGACTTAAATCTTTTTTAAATCATTAAATAATTTAAAAATTTAAAATCTCAGTATCTTAATGTGCAAAGAAAAATATTCGTTATATATTTATATATTAATTTATATTATTTTACATTTCTTTACGAATATAAATTAGGTAGTGATATAAAAAAATATCATGGACACGATACGTCAACAGTAAATAAGGACAAAGATTTGCTAAATTATCTTTGAAGAAAAGGTTAACGGATTACCTATGTAACGTTGACAGAAATAATAATTTAATATCGTGAGTTTAATGTCACTTGATAAAATAAAAAAAGGATATGACCCAGATTCTGTAATGTATTTTGGACTACTAAACACGAATGCGTAATCAGAATAGTCACAATTTTTGCCTGATCTTAAAAAACTTTGGGTATGTTTAATTCTTAGTTTTATAGAGAGGGGCATGCGAGTCATAGGCAACAATGTTTTTCTTTAGTTTTGAAGTTATTTTAACAATTTATTTAAGAATGAAAAAGTGATGGGTGACTCAGACATGCAAAATACGTTTTTTATATACGTTCTGAACTTAAATCAAGGGTAAATTTTGCTTTAGTATCCACCTATATATAGTACTTTGCAAAAAAACCTTAAAAAATTCTGATTTTATATTCCGATATTTAGGTTTCGCAATGTCAGAGCAGGAGAATGTCCGTCCAACAACATTTAGGAATGGCATAAAAAACATTATAAAAAATTGGCTGCTAACCTATAGTGATAAAAAGCGCTAAAAAAAGGGTAAATATAGTATTATGGTGGATAAATAAATTATATAAAATTCAGCTAGAGAAAAATTGGACATTTACATATCATTACACATTTAGAGTTCAGAACTATTACAGAGAGGTTTAAAAATAAAATTTTAAATGTAACTACAATAAATAACGTAAACGCTTTTGTCGATGTTATTATTAGAATATTTTAAAAAATACTTATTACGTTCTAATTATTGAAAACTATTAAAGTAGCAAATCAGGTAATAACATTTCATTAATTTAGTTACATTGTTAAAACTTATGTAATACATTTAGTTGATATACTTACTAATTTTACTTTCTATAAATACGGTACTGACTCAACGTCCTTTAAACAGAAAGGCCCGCCGCAAATTGAACCCAGCCCACGCCCAGCCCACGCCCAGCCCACGCCCAGCCCACGCCCAGCCCACCCACAGCACATGCGTAGCCCACAAGCCTATCCACACGTGGCTGGCAGCAGAATGGGCTAGCTCTGGGCTGGGTCCAATATGCGCCACTCCATTTAAAAGCATGTTTTACAAAGTTATGCACGCGTGGGCTATGCGTGTGGGTTCAATTTGCGGCGGGCCAAAAGTAGCGATAAATTCACATAATTCTGCCCGATAGTTCTTTTGGCGCCTGGCGCGCTCCCCTTCGATTTGCTTGCGCACAAACTAATTTTTCGCCCATAAATTGTAACTTTTGTGTTAGGTGTGCAGGTAACAAGCATTGCCTATCCATCGAGATCAGTGATTAGTTATCATGTTTTATTTTAAACAATCTCAATGTATATTTTGGTTTTTATTGACTGTTATGGCAAAAACATTTAAATTAATAATTGTATGCTGTAAATAAGGGTAAAAAATATTTTAATTTTAAGGGTAAACTAATTTATTCTTTTAATGTTTTGTCCTAAAAACTTGTTGATCAGGTTTTATAAATACGTAGTAATTTAATGAAACAAACGACAATTCTTTTTACGTATGTTTTTTTATCATAACAGTCAATAAAAACCAAAATTTGCATTGAGATTGCTTTAAATAAAACATGTCTACTTTCTAACCAATATCAGTAATAAATAAAAAAATATGGAATATTTTAGTGATAAATTTTAAAAAGGTAATTTTTTAAAGTATTTTAAAACTAAAAAAATATACAGGGTGTTACATCTTAAACTAGTTAAAAATGCGTAAGCTTAAAAAAAATAAAGAGAATATTTGCAATCTGCATAAAAAGTTTTTACGGAATTAAAAATCTTCAAAAATAAAAATGGTATAAAGGATTTAACAAAACGTAAAAATTAAGAAACACGTTGTAGCGAGTTAACTACGCAAGATAGCGAATGTCGGTTTTCACCAGTAAGTTTGGCTTGAAATTTAAGTTTTGCAAATGGGGACCAGTTTTTGTGAAAAACTTACAGAAACATGAGTTTTTAATAAAAAGCGTCGAATTTGGCCCACCCTGTACAGGGTGTTTCATTTTCAATGGTTTTACATGGTATCTTGAAAACCGTAAGAAATATCAAAATTCTAATATTTTTACAACTCTCGATCTCTTTTTTGAGAAAACAACTTTAGGAAAACAGTTCATGGCTATTGCAATCCATCTTGGAGCTATGGGGTGATTTTTAGATTTTGCCCATTTTTACAACTCTCTTTAACTCGTTTGGTGTTATAGCTATGAAAACTTTAGATTCGTTAGTTTTTTCGTAGAATATTGTGGTGTAATTAGTTTTTTTTTACGTTGGGCAGTTTTTGAAAAAATTACCCAACCAATGTTTTTTCCTATGGAATACCCTGTATACTTTTATCCATATTTATTAAGCTCTCTTTGAGCTTTCCAAAAAATTAATCTTATCCCAAGCAGCAAGCTGACATCATTATGACGTCATTATTTAGTCATTTGGTCATAAGACGTCATTAGACAAAAATTATGACGTCTTTTCGGCGTCTTTTTTCGTCATACAAGCTCATAAATATCTAATGACGTCATGTTTAGAAAACCCACCAAAAAAATTTTGTAACATATATGATTCGTGTCAAAATCCAACCGAAATATTATATGACAGAAAAAATATGACAAATAATTTTGAAAAACATTGAACGGATACCGATAGATGGCGTAATGAACAACATAATACGTTTATTCAACATCCCCGCTTTTTCGAGAACGGTCTTCGGTCTAGCGTAAAAATCTGCATCTCCAGGTTGGACAGTGTCCCGAGAGATGCGACCGCGACCTTGCAGTGCAAGGAAATTGGAAACAGTAAGGAAGTTTTTTCCTTTTTAAATTTTAAATAAAATATCGGATCATTTTAGCTTTTGAAAAAAAATATATATGCGTCAATTTTTCGTTATCTTAAAGAAGTCAATATGACGTCATTAACGGGACGTCTTTTGTCTGTGACTTAGGGAGGTCATTTTAACGTCATTTTGTCGTCATCTTATGACGTCTTTGCTGACCAAATATGACTAAAAAGAGACAACAATAAGACGTCAGCTTGCTGCTTGGGATTAGGTACTTTTTATTTCAAATTCAACTGAAAATTCTCATTTTAAATAAATTTGACTTTTTTATAAAAGGCCCTGACAGAAGATACCAAAATATCATTTTTAAACTTTTCCAATTAGATATTTTATTTGAAATTATTAATATTTTAAACTTATTTTTATTAACTTACTTAAGCTTTAAAAATAAATATTTGGTTTATTTTTTAAAATATCAATAACTTGCATTATCCTAATAATAATAGCATATAACAATAATAAATAATATAAGTTTATTATAGAAAACTACTATTACATAAAAAAATACTTAATAAAAAAGATAAATACCTCTTATAGAACACTTTAATTTTAACATTTATTATAATTTTGGTTTCTTTTTATTTTAAATATGCTATAATACACATTTATTTTATTTTCATTTAACATTTTTTCTCTGCAATAATGCTTATCTGTAATAAAGTCATATTTTTTAGGCTAAAGTACCCAAGTAAATTAAAATAACCTTAAAAATACAAGTTGGTTTTTCTAAAATAAAAAAAAGGCATTGAAAAATCATGTTTTTATTATTTTCTGTCATGGCCTTCCATAAAAAGCTCAATTAAGGAAGAATGCCAATTTTCCGTTAAATTTTAATAAAAAATTTCCACTTATATATATTTTTGAAAAGCCCAAAGAGGGCTTAATAAACATGTATACAAATATATAAAGTGTTCTATAAGAAAAAACATAAGTTGGGTAATTTTCTCAAAAACGGCTCAACATAAAAAAATTACATAATTCTACGAAAAAAACTACACAAATAACCTATGTAAAGTTTTTCATAGCTTTGATAGCAAAGGAATTAAATAAAGTTGTAAAAATAGGCAAGATCTAAAAATCACCCTGTAGCTCTGAGATGGATCGCAAGAGCCACACACTATTTTCACTACAATAATTTTTTTATCAAAAATAGAGATTCAGAGTCATATATTAGATTTTTGATATTTCATACGACTTTTGAGATACCATGTAAAATCTTTAAAAATAAAACACCCTGTACATTTAAGATACAAATATTTGTGTATTTTTTTTTCGCAACAAGCAAAAAAAGTTTTCGTAAAATAAATAATTAAAAAGTTTCCCGTTTGGTAAGAACTTCCGAAACCACGCCGTAATAATGATTTCCGAAGATGTAAACTAAACTAATTGACTGTCGATTTTTTTGTTCGCTTTTTTAAAAACTTGTTCCCCTTGCATCTTCGACATCTAATAAAAAGGGGAGCAGGAAATATTGCATTGGCTGCGCAAATTGATGAACAAATTTCTATTAAATCTGCGGCAGGAACTTTCTTTTTATATTGAATAACTTTTTAAACGATTTAAGAGCGCCGAACGCCATCTGGGCTGGATTAAGTTTACTGTTCTTCGAGTCGAGGGATACTTTGCCATTTTGACCCCTAAAAATGCCTCCCTTGCCTTTACATTTTCAGGGGATGCAGGGATGGTTTTAAAAAATAGTAGCGGTTAAGTCAAACTAAATCCATTTATTATTGTTATTTTAGTCCTGTGTGATTTGATTGTTATATGTATTAATCTAAAACCATATAATAAACGTTTTTATCTTCTTTTTTTTCAAAAAATGTATTTACATATTATATCACGAGACCTATAAATCGATACGATTAAACGATACGATACGATTAAATTAAATTAATGAAATACGATTAAACTATTTAACATATCTACCTAGATTGTTTCCTGAAAAAACTTACATTATAGCCAAAAACAAAACAAAAAACTGATAATAAAATTTAAAATTTTCTATCAATTTTGACAATCAGTTTGGATGAAAGAAATGTATTCGCTGATTAACAGTCTCATTATTTAATCATATAATATATCACAAGACCTATAAATTGAATCGTTTAAACTATCCAAAATATTTTGAGCAAGATGTTGTTTGGAAAATAGTTGAATATACAATAATTTAATGAAAACACGAGACCGCAAAGCAGCCGAGGGTTTTTATTTTTCAATATTAAAACTCAAGACCGCAAAACTAAGCCAATCTTGAAAAAATATTTGGATAGTTTAATTGTTTTAAATTTGTAGGTCGAGTGTGAAAAACTTACATTAAAGCCAACAACAAATAATTTACCTGATAATAAAGTTTGTCATTTTCTATCAATTTTGACAACCAGTTTGGATGAAATTTATTCGCTGTTATACAGTAAATTAAATTTAATCACTTTTCTATACAAAATGTATTGTATGGTGTTTGATTAGTCAGTTTTATAATAAGAAAAATAATCTAAACAAAATTTATTCAATAAATGGAAGTGTCAAATTTGTATTTTTCGTAATAAGGAAATTAATCTTGAATATTTTCCTCAAGAGAAAAAAGACCAATCAGAAACCACCGTTTTTCGGATAATTTTTTTTTAAATAGATAAGTGATTAAACTACATTTGCTGTTTAATCGCAAATTTAACCTATCCAAATATTTTTTGTAAGATTGGCTTGGCCAATAGTTTCATGGACAATACAATAATTTGACCGCTTCGCGGTCTCTAGTTTTTGATTTCAAAATAAAAACCCCTGCTGCGTGGTTTCGTGTTTTTATTAAATTATTGTACATTTAACTATTTTCCAAGAAAAATCTTACTCAAAATATTATTGGGTAGTTTAATCGATTAAATTTGCAAGTCTTCTGATATACTCGTAATATAGATATGTTAAAAATCTCTGCATGCTTAAACTCCCAAAACACTGATTAATGTTTTTTCAAAAACAACGTATATATACGAGGTAGATGCACATTTACAATTTTAATATAAGAGCAAACTTCCCTTATTTTTAAACTTAAAACAAAATATTATTTAAAAAATTTGTTTAGAATTAAAAGTTATGTCCAATTTAAAATAAAAACTTTTATTTAAAAATTAAAAATAAAATATACTTTTTAACCTCAAAGCGCGGTTGGGTTTTAAAAAAATCTTTTTGACATCCCACGAAGGCTTAAATTAACTGTTGTAATTATTCCCTATTCAGTCGTATAAATAAAGTGCAGCAAATGCTTTTACTCTAACGTCGGGATTTATGAATTCCTACTGCGTGTCAGCACCTTCATGGAGTTAAAGCGCAGTAGCAAATCCAAACAGTATAACCTTCATTTATCACTTTAAACCCTACGTGAGTTTGGTGCTGCAGCCTGGAAGGAATTTAAAGGTATGCAAATGCATAATCGGTTTGTGAATTCCTACTGCATGTCAGAACGTTCATAGGAAATCTAAACAGTAGGTATCACCTTCCTTTACCACTTTAAACCATACGTAAGTTTTGTGCTGCAGTCTGGGAGGAATTTAAAAGCATGCAAACGCATAAAGAAGAATTACATTTTACATGGTGATAAAACCCAACCCAAAAGAATCACAAATCACAGTCAAAGTGAATTAAACAGCTTAAATACAGTTAGGGTTGCCAGATGTTGAGATGTTTTTCGACCGAACAGTTCGCTTTTTCTAATGTCTGTCCGGTCGGAAAAATCTTAGCATCCCGCAAAAGAGAATGTCCGTTCTTTTATGGGAATTGGATAAAAAATGCCATAATTTAAAAAAAAATGTTATTTTGTATATAGTGCAACACCATACGGACTAGAACCAAAGTTTCCAAGTGTGGATAATCATCGCCAATCAAAGAAACCCACCTTTCTAAACATGTTAAATAATAACAGCAGACAAATCAAGACTTCACAAAATAGTTCAAAAAATTAAAATTGGAAAATATTTGGACAGACAAACGATATCGCCTGTCTTTACAGAGTGGTATAGATTGTTCTAAGAAAAAAAGACAGAATGGCGGTCTTGTGGGACATCGGTGCGGTTATTTGTGGCTAGACTTTTACCTGTACTACACTGAAAGTTTAAAAAAGGGGGACACAGATAGGTAGTAAAATCTGTTTTATTTAAACAAATAGATATAGATACATAAAACAATAGACTAAGCTTGTCAAAAATGCTTTGTATATTTTGGAGGGCATGAAAAGTGTTTTTAAAATTTTCCGTAATAATTTGCTCCACTTTCCTCATCACAGTGAAATCAGGCTCGGTGCGGTTATGTGTTACCCGACCTTTATTAATACTGCAAAAGACGTTGGCGCAATCACTTAAATCGGACCGCACGTTAGCAGTTATACGTCGTAAATGCTGTGAGCACAATTCGGACCGCGGCCTAATTTTAACTCAACTACACTATTTTTGAAGTCGTGAAGTTAAGTACTTACATTTTATTTTAACGATAATTCCTGTCAAACATGTCTTTGGACCACTCGTACGAACAAATATAGAGAACAAGAAACCCAAATATGTAGAAATTTAATTTATTTGTTTATAAATAAAAGCAAAAAGCTTTTCTAAATTTTTTGACAGTTGTGACATAACTCAGTTAAACGCGTTTGGCATCAAAACTACAATACACTACACTACACTTTAACCCTTTCAAAACGAAATTAATTATTGTTATATTATTAAAGTTTTTTTAATATTAAGTGACAAAGAAAGGTAACTACGCAGTATTTGTAATCCTGTCATCGTAATATTGGTAGAGTATAAATTTTCAGTCATGTAGGAAATGGACAATTATAAAGGATTTTTTTATTCTAAAATATTTTTAGGTAAACATAATCCATATTGGGGCAAATTGTCACTTAGACCCTTTTGCTTCTAATCCTTCAAATGTTTTAATTTTTAAACTTTTCTTCGTGTGTTTTTCTATTAGTCTTTTGGGATATTTAAGACTTGTTTGTTAAATTAAAATTTTATGATCTTCTTCATATTTGTGGTTTAAATTTAATGTTTTAAAATGTTTAATTTTAACAGGTATGATTAAGGTGCTTTAAAAAGTGGTCATATCCATATGTAGTCGAGTCAATAGTCAATGAAGCTGTAACACAGGCAATCGTTAAATGTTTGAAAGTCCTCAAGAACAGCTTCGATGTTGATTTTTTCACTTTTTTATTTTTTTAAACCAGAAACCTCCTAAAGGGGAAAATAATTATTTGTGTTTTTCAAAAAATATAAATGTTATTTATACAAAGTATTCAGTAAGTTTACCAGTGGCGTAGTTAGGGCAGCAGGGGCCCTGGGACAGAGCAAATAAAAACTATTTTTTTTAATTTTCTATAACTTTCTTTATTTATCTATCATTATTTATACTACACAACACACAAAAAATTTGAAGGGCAAAAAAAAAACCAAAGGTCCTCTCCTTTATTTTCCATCGCATTTGTTTTCTTTCAGTACTTCTGTACTTCGCCCGAGGGCCCTTTTTAACTCCAAGGGGCCCCCAAAGCTTCAGGGCCCGGGGTACTGCCCTACACAGTCCCATAGTAGTTACGCCACTGAAGTTTACCGACAAATTTTTAAGGGGTAACTCTCCAACAAGCTTCGACCAGGATTAAAGAAAAATATATGTTGTTTAAAAATCAGAAGCCTCTTAGAAGGGTGAAATATTTATTTGTATTTTTTTAATATTAATGTAAATGGTATTTATACAGAGTGTCCAGTAACTTTACTGGCAAACTTTAAGGGGTGCGTGAGTGGCGGAAAAGTATTAAAATATCAAACCATATTAGCGAGTCGCAATATAGGATTTTCATGAACTTCATGTTTAAAAGAAAACTAAGGCTGGAATAAAGAAACTCCGCAGACATCAATATTTTCACAATTGGAATTTTATGTTAAATTAAAAGGAGAAGAAAAGATGTTTTAGTTTAAAAATTCGCTTCTAACCTGCAAAATGCCACAAACTATATAGAAGAAACAGTTTAAAAATGTAAATTCGGTGCTCTTTGATAAGAAAAAAACACAAAAAAGTTTAAAGCAAATAAATCGGCATGCTTGTCTTCGCGGCCGCCTTTGCTATATTTCTTTTATGATATGCCGGTTGATGCAGCTGGTCATCGCACTATTGGATAGAAATTAATTTTTTGGTCAAAATTCTGAAACTTACCAATCTAACTTAAAATGAGGTGCTTTTCACTGGAAAAATATTATAAATTATTACAAATGCTTTTTGGAAACCTAAAACCTATTATATGTTATTATAAATTTACACCCCCTTAACATTATTATTTTTTATTGTACAAAATAAACTAAAATGTCAGCTTGTTTGGTTAATTCGGTAGTATTCTCATCAGTAATCCGATGATTATTATCTCCTATGATATACAAAGTACGACAATAGGTATGATCACCAAAAAATCTTTTAAAATGCTTTAAAAAATATTATATTTGATGTGTCTATCTCAATTAGTTTTGGAAATATGACCATCCAAATCTGAAAAATAATTTTAAATTATTCTAAGAAGCGTAATAGAGATACATCTTCCCAACTTTTTTATATTTTTTAACGTATAAAATAAATAAAAACACTGTTTTGTTGGGTAGATTCTGTAGAATTCATATCTTTCATCAGAATGCTTTTATCTTTTAGGATATACAGTGTAGGACAAAACATATTAAATTTTAAAATGGAAAACCTTGTAAATTATAAAAATCTTGTATCTGTCCTTACACCCAGAAATAGAAAAAGTAGGAAGGCAATTATAAGTACAAAAACTGATAAAGAAAAAGGTAAAAAAACTTTGACAAAAGTAGCGAGACTTCGCGAGACTGCATCGGAAAAGCTCTTATTATTTAAACTCTTTTACTTTTTTTAGTAAACAAGGCTAATAATAAACTACGTAGATTTAATGTTGTATATTTATGTTTACTTCATTTATATTTTCAAGTTTCTTATTACCCCAATAGAAGTCGTCATATCCTTTTATAATTTTGCGTACATGTAGTTTGGAGTATCTACTTTGAAATACACAGCATGAGCCATTAAAATTTTAAAGTTGCTTTTTGGCCAAAATAATGGATTTCTATCCCATAGTGTATCGGCGCGTCGATGTAAAGGAGTAAAGGATAGCGGCGCTTTTGTATAAAATAGTCCAATTGCAGGCGACCTTATTTTTATGTTTTTTGTATTATTTTCAAAGGGTACCAAATTTGCGCTTTTAAAATGTTCTTACTATACATTTACCATCAATATTACTAAGTACAAGTAAGGTATTGGGTAGCATTGTGTAAAAAAATAAATGTTTTTATATTCTCCTTACGCTCGCAGAAAAAAATAGCGTTCCTAACACGTGCCAAAAGTGCCTTTTTCGCACGCGACTGCAGAATGACCGCTGCGCGTAGCGGAGTTCGGTTAAGCAGGCAAAATATTTTTTTCCCACTGACATTTGTAGGCATCATAGAGAATTTTGGTTTATTAATATTAGAACCAAGGTGTAGCTACCGCTGTATCAGCCGTATCAATGTTATAAAGTGGGGCTTTTTATTTATTATTATGCATAAAAGCACGTTTTTTGTTATAAAAATTATACCCATTCTATTATTCTAAATACATAAAATTGCAATTACTGTCTTAAAAGACGATCTAACTATAAACGCTTAAGTAAAATGTTCTGCGATAATTTGAACAGATAAATCTGTAAAAGTAAACAAACACATCTGGTTATGATAAAAAATGAAGGTCTGCGCGCTGATGGCGTGGCTCTCTAATTGTCCTGAAATTAACCCCAAACAAATAAATTAATCGCGGCTTTTGGGTCTCATTATAAAAATAGGGAGAAGAACTAAGGGAGATAGGGACTTTTTGACTATACACCATTATTTTAAAATTTTACCAGAGGTGCATTAGGCCCAAAACTAAATTAGCTCTACAACGTGGTCAAAGATAAGAAGAGCCGGTATGAACATGTTGAAAACAAATATTAAATTGGTGGTAGATAATTTGTTTTACTTAACATAGACGGTTTGATCTTTAATTTGCGCATAATCATAAAAAGCTTCTTATTGTTTTGCATTCATGCATATTAGGATCATTTTGTCATCGTCAATGTTAAGTAAAACACAATAGAGAATTATTGCAAGTTGCCTTATTAAGCTCGGGTAATATTAATACCGGCCTTATTTAAATAGTGCTTGTACCCATAATTTAGAGTTATTGCAAATCAAGTTGACAGTACCATTAACGTAAAAAAAATGGGGAAAATTTTTTAGTAGTGTTTCTTTATTGTTTTGTGTTGTGGGGTTTTGTTTTACACAATTACAGGAAAACATTAAAAAAGCAAGGTTTTAAGTATTTTTACTTCTAAAAACTTTTCAATTTTGTGTTCGACAGCCGTTCGGTTAGACGAACATTTCCGAAGTTAAAATAAGAGCAAAATAAGGCACGATATAAACCGACATAAATAAAGCCAGGCACTATACTTATTAAGGGAGTCTTTATTCTACCATGCATCTGCGCAAGCTTAGATGTCAAAATAAGGTCGGTATTATTAGTGCCTGGTCTTATTTTATTGTGCAATAATTCTCTATTATTTACCATTTAACCAACTTAAATATTTGTTTTCGAGGCTTTTCTGATATTTTAACACATATAACAGTTAAAACAATTAAATATCTTTTGCTCTTGCAGTTAGATGGAAAAAGTGGAAATGCAAAAGAGCAATTTATTTTAAAATCCGATGTTAAATAAGACAAGGAAACAAACAAAACATTTTTTGGGTGTTTCCGGATATCTCTATTTAAAACCTTCTAAACATCATATTATAAAACCTTTTTTTTTTAATAATTTAACCGATTTATCTCTTTCTATCTCCAAGATGCCCATACTGATCCTCCTCATCTTAAACAACTTGTATATTAACAATTTCTATAAGTTTATATATCCCGTTGGTTTCTTGCATAACAAGATTGCTTTTTAATCGTAAAATTTTGGGGTTCATTATCACTGTTATTTATGGTGGTCCGCCATTTTTAATAATTTTTATTCGATTTATTTTTACACAAGGATTTTGGGGTTTAAATATATTAAAGTATTTCCATAACACCCTGTACCATACCTGATCAGCTAAATAACATTACACATAGGCAATGTAATGAAAAGAGACAGTCTAACGTCAATATCGACATGAAAAAATTTCGTATTGGATGATTCATTCTACATCCTTTTTGGTTGATTTACTGGCCGATATACCTTCAGCTGATTGCTTATAAAGTGTAAATTTACTCTGGGACTAAACTACTTTTATTTTTCATTGTTTCATGTAGTTTTTTTGGTTGCAGTGATTTAATATTATTATTTTCAGTGAATTTTAAATATTTCTAGATTGTCAAAAAGAAAAAACACATAATAATTTTTTAGAATTTTTCATTAAAAAAAATGGCGACGGACCAAACAACCACTCGTCATATGGTTATATATGAAAACAAATAAATATAGTCATTTAATGTGATTTAGTTAACTTTTTGTAGTGTTACAAAATCGCGTTTTATCAGAATTTAACTTAAAATAAAAATAGGAATTGTGAAAAAAAACAAAAGTTTTTTGGTCAGAGGGTTGGTTCATGACTTAACCTTAATAGAATCTTGTTATGCAAGAAACCAACGGGATATATAAACTTATAGAAATTGTTAATATACAAGTTGTTTAAGATGAGGAGGATCAGTATGGGCATCTTGGAGATAGAAAGAGATAAATCGGTTAAATTATTAAAAAAAAAGGTTTTATAATATGATGTTTAGAAGGTTTTAAATAGAGATATCCGGAAACACCCAAAAAATGTTTTGTTTGTTTCCTTGTCTTATTTAACATCGGATTTTAAAATAAATTGCTCTTTTGCATTTCCACTTTTTCCATCTAACTGCAAGAGCAAAAGATATTTAATTGTTTTAACTGTTATATGTGTTAAAATATCAGAAAAGCCTCGAAAACAAATATTTAAGTTGGTTAAATGGTAAATAATAGAGAATTATTGCACAATAAAATAAGACCAGGCACTAATAATACCGACCTTATTTTGACATCTAAGCTTGCGCAGATGCATGGTAGAATAAAGACTCCCTTAATAAGTATAGTGCCTGGCTTTATTTATGTCGGTTTATATCGTGCCTTATTTTGCTCTTATTTTAACTTCGGAAATGTTCGTCTAACCGAACGGCTGTCGAACACAAAATTGAAAAGTTTTTAGAAGTAAAAATACTTAAAACCTTGCTTTTTTAATGTTTTCCTGTAATTGTGTAAAACAAAACCCCACAACACAAAACAATAAAGAAACACTACTAAAAAATTTTCCCCATTTTTTTACGTTAATGGTACTGTCAACTTGATTTGCAATAACTCTAAATTATGGGTACAAGCACTATTTAAATAAGGCCGGTATTAATATTACCCGAGCTTAATAAGGCAACTTGCAATAATTCTCTATTGTGTTTTACTTAACATTGACGATGACAAAATGATCCTAATATGCATGAATGCAAAACAATAAGAAGCTTTTTATGATTATGCGCAAATTAAAGATCAAACCGTCTATGTTAAGTAAAACAAATTATCTACCACCAATTTAATATTTGTTTTCAACATGTTCATACCGGCTCTTCTTATCTTTGACCACGTTGTAGAGCTAATTTAGTTTTGGGCCTAATGCACCTCTGGTAAAATTTTAAAATAATGGTGTATAGTCAAAAAGTCCCTATCTCCCTTAGTTCTTCTCCCCTATTTTTATAATGAGACCCAAAAGCCGCGATTAATTTATTTGTTTGGGGTTAATTTCAGGACAATTAGAGAGCCACGCCATCAGCGCGCAGACCTTCATTTTTTATCATAACCAGATGTGTTTGTTTACTTTTACAGATTTATCTGTTCAAATTATCGCAGAACATTTTACTTAAGCGTTTATAGTTAGATCGTCTTTTAAGACAGTAATTGCAATTTTATGTATTTAGAATAATAGAATGGGTATAATTTTTATAACAAAAAACGTGCTTTTATGCATAATAATAAATAAAAAGCCCCACTTTATAACATTGATACGGCTGATACAGCGGTAGCTACACCTTGGTTCTAATATTAATAAACCAAAATTCTCTATGATGCCTACAAATGTCAGTGGGAAAAAAATATTTTGCCTGCTTAACCGAACTCCGCTACGCGCAGCGGTCATTCTGCAGTCGCGTGCGAAAAAGGCACTTTTGGCACGTGTTAGGAACGCTATTTTTTTCTGCGAGCGTAAGGAGAATATAAAAACATTTATTTTTTTACACAATGCTACCCAATACCTTACTTGTACTTAGTAATATTGATGGTAAATGTATAGTAAGAACATTTTAAAAGCGCAAATTTGGTACCCTTTGAAAATAATACAAAAAAACATAAAAATAAGGTCGCCTGCAATTGGACTATTTTATACAAAAGCGCCGCTATCCTTTACTCCTTTACATCGACGCGCCGATACACTATGGGATAGAAATCCATTATTTTGGCCAAAAAGCAACTTTAAAATTTTAATGGCTCATGCTGTGTATTTCAAAGTAGATACTCCAAACTACATGTACGCAAAATTATAAAAGGATATGACGACTTCTATTGGGGTAATAAGAAACTTGAAAATATAAATGAAGTAAACATAAATATACAACATTAAATCTACGTAGTTTATTATTAGCCTTGTTTACTAAAAAAAGTAAAAGAGTTTAAATAATAAGAGCTTTTCCGATGCAGTCTCGCGAAGTCTCGCTACTTTTGTCAAAGTTTTTTTACCTTTTTCTTTATCAGTTTTTGTACTTATAATTGCCTTCCTACTTTTTCTATTTCTGGGTGTAAGGACAGATACAAGATTTTTATAATTTACAAGGTTTTCCATTTTAAAATTTAATATGTTTTGTCCTACACTGTATATCCTAAAAGATAAAAGCATTCTGATGAAAGATATGAATTCTACAGAATCTACCCAACAAAACAGTGTTTTTATTTATTTTATACGTTAAAAAATATAAAAAGTTGGGAAGATGTATCTCTATTACGCTTCTTAGAATAATTTAAAATTATTTTTCAGATTTGGATGGTCATATTTCCAAAACTAATTGAGATAGACACATCAAATATAATATTTTTTAAAGCATTTTAAAAGATTTTTTGGTGATCATACCTATTGTCGTACTTTGTATATCATAGGAGATAATAATCATCGGATTACTGATGAGAATACTACCGAATTAACCAAACAAGCTGACATTTTAGTTTATTTTGTACAATAAAAAATAATAATGTTAAGGGGGTGTAAATTTATAATAACATATAATAGGTTTTAGGTTTCCAAAAGCATTTGTAATAATTTATAATATTTTTCCAGTGAAAAGCACCTCATTTTAAGTTAGATTGGTAAGTTTCAGAATTTTGACCAAAAAATTAATTTCTATCCAATAGTGCGATGACCAGCTGCATCAACCGGCATATCATAAAAGAAATATAGCAAAGGCGGCCGCGAAGACAAGCATGCCGATTTATTTGCTTTAAACTTTTTGTGTTTTTTTCTTATCAAAGAGCACCGAATTTACATTTTTAAACTGTTTCTTCTATATAGTTTGTGGCATTTTGCAGGTTAGAAGCGAATTTTTAAACTAAAACATCTTTTCTTCTCCTTTTAATTTAACATAAAATTCCAATTGTGAAAATATTGATGTCTGCGGAGTTTCTTTATTCCAGCCTTAGTTTTCTTTTAAACATGAAGTTCATGAAAATCCTATATTGCGACTCGCTAATATGGTTTGATATTTTAATACTTTTCCGCCACTCACGCACCCTTAAAGTTTGCCAGTAAAGTTACTGGACACTCTGTATAAATACCATTTACATTAATATTAAAAAAATACAAATAAATATTTCACCCTTCTAAGAGGCTTCTGATTTTTAAACAACATATATTTTTCTTTAATCCTGGTCGAAGCTTGTTGGAGAGTTACCCCTTAAAAATTTGTCGGTAAACTTCAGTGGCGTAACTACTATGGGACTGTGTAGGGCAGTACCCGGGCCCTGAAGCTTTGGGGGCCCCTTGGAGTTAAAAAGGGCCCTCGGGCGAAGTACAGAAGTACTGAAAGAAAACAAATGCGATGGAAAATAAAGGAGAGGACCTTTGGTTTTTTTTTTGCCCTTCAAATTTTTTGTGTGTTGTGTAGTATAAATAATGATAGATAAATAAAGAAAGTTATAGAAAATTAAAAAAAAATAGTTTTTATTTGCTCTGTCCCAGGGCCCCTGCTGCCCTAACTACGCCACTGGTAAACTTACTGAATACTTTGTATAAATAACATTTATATTTTTTGAAAAACACAAATAATTATTTTCCCCTTTAGGAGGTTTCTGGTTTAAAAAAATAAAAAAGTGAAAAAATCAACATCGAAGCTGTTCTTGAGGACTTTCAAACATTTAACGATTGCCTGTGTTACAGCTTCATTGACTATTGACTCGACTACATATGGATATGACCACTTTTTAAAGCACCTTAATCATACCTGTTAAAATTAAACATTTTAAAACATTAAATTTAAACCACAAATATGAAGAAGATCATAAAATTTTAATTTAACAAACAAGTCTTAAATATCCCAAAAGACTAATAGAAAAACACACGAAGAAAAGTTTAAAAATTAAAACATTTGAAGGATTAGAAGCAAAAGGGTCTAAGTGACAATTTGCCCCAATATGGATTATGTTTACCTAAAAATATTTTAGAATAAAAAATCCTTTATAATTGTCCATTTCCTACATGACTGAAAATTTATACTCTACCAATATTACGATGACAGGATTACAAATACTGCGTAGTTACCTTTCTTTGTCACTTAATATTAAAAAAACTTTAATAATATAACAATAATTAATTTCGTTTTGAAAGGGTTAAAGTGT
Organism: Listronotus bonariensis; assembly: GCA_014170235.1. Classification (NCBI taxonomy): domain Eukaryota; kingdom Metazoa; phylum Arthropoda; class Insecta; order Coleoptera; family Curculionidae; genus Listronotus; species Listronotus bonariensis. Next base: position 1,220 of record JACEGR010002494.1, on the reverse strand, counting down.
AGTGTAGTGTATTGTAGTTTTGATGCCAAACGCGTTTAACTGAGTTATGTCACAACTGTCAAAAATTTAGAAAAGCTTTTTGCTTTTATTTATAAACAAATAAATTAAATTTCTACATATTTGGGTTTCTTGTTCTCTATATTTGTTCGTACGAGTGGTCCAAAGACATGTTTGACAGGAATTATCGTTAAAATAAAATGTAAGTACTTAACTTCACGACTTCAAAAATAGTGTAGTTGAGTTAAAATTAGGCCGCGGTCCGAATTGTGCTCACAGCATTTACGACGTATAACTGCTAACGTGCGGTCCGATTTAAGTGATTGCGCCAACGTCTTTTGCAGTATTAATAAAGGTCGGGTAACACATAACCGCACCGAGCCTGATTTCACTGTGATGAGGAAAGTGGAGCAAATTATTACGGAAAATTTTAAAAACACTTTTCATGCCCTCCAAAATATACAAAGCATTTTTGACAAGCTTAGTCTATTGTTTTATGTATCTATATCTATTTGTTTAAATAAAACAGATTTTACTACCTATCTGTGTCCCCCTTTTTAAACTTTCAGTGTAGTACAGGTAAAAGTCTAGCCACAAATAACCGCACCGATGTCCCACAAGACCGCCATTCTGTCTTTTTTCTTAGAACAATCTATACCACTCTGTAAAGACAGGCGATATCGTTTGTCTGTCCAAATATTTTCCAATTTTAATTTTTTGAACTATTTTGTGAAGTCTTGATTTGTCTGCTGTTATTATTTAACATGTTTAGAAAGGTGGGTTTCTTTGATTGGCGATGATTATCCACACTTGGAAACTTTGGTTCTAGTCCGTATGGTGTTGCACTATATACAAAATAACATTTTTTTTTAAATTATGGCATTTTTATCCAATTCCCATAAAAGAACGGACATTCTCTTTTGCGGGATGCTAAGATTTTTCCGACCGGACAGACATTAGAAAAAGCGAACTGTTCGGTCGAAAAACATCTCAACATCTGGCAACCCTAACTGTATTTAAGCTGTTTAATTCACTTTGACTGTGATTTGTGATTCTTTTGGGTTGGGTTTTTATCACCATGTAAAATGTAATTCTTCTTTATGCGTTTGCATGCTTTTAAATTCCTCCCAGACTGCAGCACAAAACTTACGTATGGTTTAAAGTGGTAAAGGAAGGTGATACCTACTGTTTAGATTTCCTATGAACGTTCTGACATGCAGTAG